>CM067503.1:13256413-13473913 GCA_034509495.1 Acestrorhynchus altus | reverse complement strand
CAAAACATTGTAAATCATAAACGTCACTCTGAAGGGCACTATTTACAGATTTGCAGGGTATTTACAGATAATTGCACACGAGGAGATGGAAGAAAAATTGCACATTGTTGTTATGTTATACTGAAAAAGAGTCCAGTACTGTGTGGAGTTAAGTGTGTGTGTCTATGGTCTGCGTGAACAGTGCTGGTTGTACATTCTAACAGCAGCAGGAAGGACCTGTGATATCACACCTTCACACACTTTAGGGACTATTTCTATTAAACAATATCTTTGACCAAAACATTGCACACAACCCATATCACTGTTCACTTCCACTTGCAAGCTATGGTGAGGAAATATCTGGACAAATATGGATCAAATCTGGCTTATGATTTCATTCAATCACATAAGACATTTTAGGTCTCAAACTCTGCTCAAAGTCTTGAGAAGTGCCTAAACTTCCTCACACATGCATCATCAAATGGAAAATTCACACATACAAGGTGCATTCCAGCTTGGCCTAAATAGGCCACTAAGGGTCCTGGGGTTTGAGAGTGGATTTCAGGGGCTTGGTGATGAATTTACATTACCCAGGCACTGTGGAGCCCTTAGAGCTGCCAGGTCATCATGGAAAAATTGAGCTTGATGGGGGCCATTTAATGCTGTTCACAAATACATTTGAACTGAAAGGAGCATTGGGAGAAAAGTGAGCCTATGTTAGATTACTTTTGAGGAAGTCAAATGTAACTGTGCATCCACACAGACTGAACACTCACGATGAGATATGGCCATTATTAAAAAGTAGCACAGTTCCTTATGTTTACAGAATAATAAAAACAATGTTTTTGTCACCCCGACAGAGAGCTTTATGCGGCTCTAGGTTCTCCTGTCGAGGATCATCTGTTCCGCTCAGCGTGAGCGTGTGTGCAGAGGGGATATGACTGGTAGTGGGCTAGTGTGAGTGTGTGTGCAGGATCTGAGTGGAAGCCTGCTGTGTTCACTGATGCTTAATAATTCTCTGTTCTCAAGTCTGAATTTTGCTGGGGAGCTAGACTGTTTGGCCGTGTCCACAAGCCTCCCAAACTGTGTGTGTCTGTTTTCAAGACATTTTATTAGGACAAAATATTTCTTTGAATGTTGAAATTAAGTGTTTTAAATTGAAAGGAAGTTAAGATAGGAATTAGGGTGAGACTTAAACATTTCACTAGAAATTTCACCACAGTGTTAGTGGAAGGTATCATCTACAAATAATGTTTATGTATAATGAAAAATATGACGTATGTGTACGTGTGGCATTAGCATTTAACACATCCAGGCAGTGAAACACACACACACACACACACACACACACACACACACACACACACACACACACACACACACGTGAATTCACACACTAGAGGGCAGTGAGTACATGTGCCCAGGGCCATATAAATGGCATCTGGGGAGCAGCACCTAACAACAGAGTGAAGTGCCTTGCTCAAGGGCACTTCAGTCCTTCCAGTCCATCCTCTTAGTGTATAATTTTTCTAAACAAATGTCAAAACGTTTTCCAAACATTTTTCAAAGTTTTATTTAGGTAATTTCTTTAAATAGGTAACTTTTTTACTTAATTAGTTTCAAATACATGGTTTATTTTCACTTAAAAAATCAATGAAACATATGAATATGCAGTGCCATTATGAATATGCAGTGCCATTCAAAACCTTGAACTTTGAAAAAAAGACATTGAAATCCCTTGACACATTATTTGCTGGCACTTAATTCATTAAGAAGTTGTATAGTGCTGATTGACATATACCACATTTCAAATTCCTTGATATGACTTTGTTTTCAAACACCATCTTAGATGTTAACTTTGTTGCAAGAAAACATCATATCATATTGAATGTTATCAGAATGTACCATTTTTCATTGACTCATTGTGACTAGAATTTTTGTGTGTTAAGCTGGGGCTAACTTAGCTTGTGGTCAGAATGTTAGGTCTGGACACATTAAAACACGGCTTAGGCTTTAAAATTATGTCTTTTTACAGCATTGAATGCTCAAATAAGCTAAAATTGTCAATTTGTCTTTGTCTATATGGAAACACTTATCAAATGGAGACACCACTGTATTTTAGCCATAGGGTCCTGACCATTGAAGATCAGGGTGAAAGGAGGTTAATGAATTATTTAGAGAAACTGATGAGCTACATTCTATAATTATAGACCTGTTAGTGTTTATTTTTCTTCTCCTATAAAGTTACCATTCTGTACAAAAATCATCGATAATAGGTCTATTAACACAATAATAGGTGCACATATGGGACATTCTGAACATGTGACCCCATATTCTGACATGTAATAAACACATGAAACTGTGAGTGTAATACTGTGTGTTTGTATGTGTGAGCATGCATGCATGTATAAGGGAAGGACAGTGTTGAGAGATATGAGGTGTTACCCGTGACAAGCTGTGGCCTCCAGCAGTTCATAAGCCTTGGACCCTCAAAGCTCTATTTTCTTTCCCATCACAACTCTGGTTACCAAGTAACAGCCAAATAAACAGCAGACAGTCCATGACTGAGAGCAGTAAGAGGAGAGCATCTGATTGGTTGGTGAGAAAAGTCATGTGATGACTTCAGGAGTCATAGAGGCCTTGTCTCTTCAGCGTGACTATCATAACACTCACTCTCACTCACACTCTCACTCAGTCCTGTGCAGCTGACTTCGGCCCACTCCATGTGCCCACCCTCCTCTTCTCCTTCTTTGGAAGAAGAATGAGCGTACTTCTCTAGGTTTTAAGTGGATGTCTATAGGACCGGCCTGAATAATTTGAATCCTCAATTACGAGATCATGTCTTTGGGACTTGGTATCTGTATTTACAGTAAAATATGGACAATATGTGTCTTTATGGCATAGACATTGTAGAATGAACCTCAAAAAATGTAATAAACAAAGGCCTTTAGACAGAATAGTTATTGTTATTATATGAAAAGTGTTACAAATGAATATATCATGCTTGGTATAATGTGTCATAAATTAAGGTTAGGTGTTCATGTTTCCTCAATCAGAGCGCTGCTCCACTTTCCATGTAGATACTAAAAGAGCAAAGATTGAACAGTATAAAAGGCTCCATCCAAAACTTGAGTTAAGAGTTAAGATAAGGTACAAGCTTGACAGACTACAAGCCAAGTACCTGGTGAATCCCTACTATACACTTTGGGTGCATCCCAGTTGCTTACTAATTACTAATCATTTCCAGACTACTTGTTTTACTGGGGCACAAACAGACTTTAGATGGGCACAGCTATACCCCTCTGCCTGCCAGTCAGTCACAAGGTTTCTGACTAGAGGAAGGGTTAACACTTTTAAAGTGTTTTAGTGTTCTCATTGGTTTGCTCCTTGTAGCTTATGTAGTGTCAGTGCTCAGTTTTTATGCTGTATCATAACACACCAGGATCAACAATAAATGTACCCACTGGTCTGATAGGGGGCAGATGTGAGTAATTATGCCAAAATATACAAAGTTTCCATCTCAGACTTTAGACTTATACATTACTAACTGGAAAGCTCATTTAGATAATTTAGATGATGAGGTCAAATCTAGACATCTTGGTACATTCTGACAGGGCTTTGACTGAATGCGGTGGGAGGTGGCTGGGAATGGCATTTGTGATCCTTATCCTTTAGAAGATATTTTGACATTTCTTCTGTGCTGGACATTCATAGAAGCTGTAACTACAGCCATGGATTTAGCAGCAATGAATGAGACAGTGGAAGGGTGCAGCAAACAGCATCTAGGGGCCTATACCTTGAAGGCCTGCATTTCAGTAATCTGTGTTTACTTACATTCTCATACACTGGTAGTCCTACTTTCTTGTGACTTGTGATCTGGGTTTGTGGTGAGGGAGTGTTTAGTCAAGGCTGCTACTGTGTAAAAGTTATGTAACTAAGGCTAACTGATCCTGGTGTGAGGCCCAGTCTCTGTGGCTAATTTTAGCCATTAGGGTGTGGGTTCCTCTCTGCGCAGAGTGAAAGATAAGGCCTCTCGGCACTCATCTGACCCTTGCTTGAAATCTGGAGACCTGCTGTTGGCATTTAAGACTGAAACACACACACACCACTGGGAGATGTTTGTTTATTATGTTGGGGACAGATCTAATGATTGGGACTCATCCCTGTCAACTGTCACGTAGGTTATGTTCCTGGGAATGATTGTCATCATGAATAAAAGGGTGTTTTGATCAACATTTGAGTCTGAAAGCTGGTTATGGCTGATAGGGCTGATAAACTAAGACTAAGGCTCCAACTCACTTCATTTTTGAGACATCTTAATAATGTTTCAATAAAGTCTAAATACCATTCATGGCCCGACATCATGGTGCCATGCATTCCTGCACTAGGCCAGGCCTTATCAGGGAATACTGGGTTCATGGTCAGCAGCAGAGACTCTAGGGAGCCTCTGTGTATTTACAAAGAAGGACGTGCAAGTTTGAAGAGCACGGCTTGTAAAAAGAGTGCAGCCTTTACTACATCTTGGTTTCTGCACTCATTCCATTTGTCTAGTTCTCAGCCCTGGTACTGGAATACCTCTCTACACAAACTATATGTCAAAATGTTTGTGGACACTCTATTGAATGCATTCAGGTATTTTATCACAATTATTGCACAATTAATTATTACAAATGTATTATTTGTTACAAAATAAGATCAAAATAATATCAATATCAAGATCAATTAATTATTACAAAAACATGCAAATGCACACAGCTTGTCACTAAATGCAGTCAAATCCGTACAGCAATGCTTGAAATTCTGGTAGAGAAAATTCCCTTGACAGTAGAGACAGTTACCACAACAAAAGCAGAATAAACTACTTAAATTACTTAAATAAGTATCTAAACTAATATCACTGCATTAGAGCAAGCTGCCTATGCAGTGTTACTGCAGCACCAGGAACAGGAGAGACTGGTTCGCTGAACAAACCAGTATTTACCTTCCTATTTTTTTGCTTGACTGAGCTTGACTGTGTTTGAGTGATAAAAAATAAAGATCATCAACGTCCAGTTATCTTGCTAGATATCTTGCTAATGTTCCTGTCCTGCGGTTGGTCATAATAACGATGTCATTTGTACTGGAACTTTCCCCTGGCAGGGATTGGTCCTAATTACTCCATTATTTGTTCCGAGGCCTCCTCCTGACAGGGATTTGTCTGAATAACAAGCTTTTTGTTCTGAGACCTCACTTGACGGCTTTTGGTCCTAATTATTATACCATTGGTTCTGTCTTGACTTTAGAGACCTTGTCCTGACTGGAATTGTTCCTAATCAGTGCCTTGTTTGTTCTGAGACCATTGTCTTATTGCAATTGGTGTCATTACTACAGTCTTCATTCAGATACCTCCCTCCTGACTGCAATTGATCCCAATTACACTGTTTTTCCAGTATTCAGAGACTTTCTTCTGATTGTGATTGGTTGTTATTACCACATTGTTTGTTCTGAGACCTCCTCCTGGCGGTAATTGGTCCAAATCACTGTCTCGATTTTTCTGAGACCTTCTACTGTCTGTGATTGATAAAAATCACCACATCATTTATTCTTAGCCCTTCTACTGGCTGTATTTAGTCTATGCATCCAGTGATTGAGTCACTGTGCAGCATCACTTCTAGTGAATTTAAATGGTAACTGATCCATTTGCATGGATTTCTTTATTCTATGCCTTCAAACTCCACCAAGCAAAGGTCCCTTTGTAGTTTTACCAAAGTGACTGAATGCAAGGTCTGCCAAAGGACTGTAACTGGCCTCTGTCCAGGAGTTCAAGGTGACCTTGAGTAAACAGTGTAGTTCTTACATTTCCCAGGTCCTGGCATCTTTCCCTTCAAAATGAAAGCCTCATTCAGTTCCGGATCTGAGGCTGAGCAAAATGAAACATAGCTGAGGGCTTTGATTCCACACAAAGCAGGTGAGCTGGTTGCAAGGGACATTGAAAAAGAAGCACCCTGACCCCCTATGGAGCTTATCATCTAGAAGAAGCAAAGGGCATCTTTCTTCAGCAACCTTGGGTCTGGTCTGTGCTACTAATTGCATTTTGGTTTGAAAAAGTAATTTGCTCATTTTCTTTCCATCTCGTTGACTTTGAAGCTTTGAAGAGGTGAGGGAGCAGGGGGATTTTAGAGGATTAGCGACTCCCTGCACACCACTAGGACATTTTGGGCTCAAATGGGCTTGTTTAGGAAAGCTTTAGCCAAGCTGTTAATGGGCCCAACAGAAAACGTCAAAGGGAGACGGGGTAATTAGACAAAAGCCTGTTTTAATACTGCTTAGATATGTCCTTCTTTGCATTGAGTATAGCAGCATGCTTGACTTTACTCAATTACTTGATCTGTGGTCAGAATATTCTGTGAAGGATTGCGGATGTGGATTCCTGCCAGACTTTTGAAAGTCATTACTACTGGTAACAATCCAGTTAGCCCAGGAGGGCAGTTTTAAGATATATTGCATTGAAAAACTCTAATTGTGTGTGTGTGTGTGTGTGTGTGTGTGTGTGTGTGTGTGTGTGTGTGTGTGTGAGTGTGTGTGTGTGTGTGTGTGTCTCTGGTCTGTTGAGAACAGTGCTGTTGGTAGAGTCTAACAGCAGCAGGAAGGAAGGACCTGCAAAACCGCTCCTTCACACACTTATGGTGAAGCAGCCTGTCACTGAAGGAGATGCCCAGTGCTGCCAGAGTCATAGGGTGGGAGTCATTCTCTAGCATGGATGCCAGCTTGACTAACATCCTTCCTTCCTTAAAATAAAAAAAAAAAATAGTAGAGTCTGATAAATTATGTTTTGTGCTCGAGAGTAATTTAAATATTCAGTTCTTGCTATTAATCATCCTGTTTTTATGATGCATCTCTAAACTGATTGTGTCTTCTTTGAGTAAAAATAACAGAATACAGAACACAATGTGAGATTTTGTATGTATTTTCATTACATAACAAGATTTATATTTATTTTTTATTACTACTCGTTGCATTTTGGATTCTTGAAAATAGCTGACAAATTTTGTTGGAAGAGCAAATTCTCAATGTCAGTGCAAGTCTGGAGTTTATTATGTAAATATGTTTTATATGTAAATTGGACACTAATCAGCCTTAACATTAGCACCACTGATGGGTGAAGTATAAAACACTGATTATCTTTCTCTACAGTGGCATCTATAGAGAAAAATAGGCAAACATAAGGATCTGAGCCACTTGACAAGGCCAGACTGTGATGGCTAGATGAGAGGGTCAGAGCATCTTCAAAACATCCGCTCAGGATCTTCTGGTGGAATGTACCAAGAATTGACAACCAGTGAACCAGAGACAGGGTCATGGGCACCTAAGGCTCCCTGATGTTCATGGAGGCCCCACCTCACAACTTACATGGCTTAAAGGATCTGTTGTTGACATTTTGGTGCCAGATACTACATGACACCTTCAGAGTCCATGTCCAATGGTGAGATTAGTTATTGTGGCACAAGTGGTACCTACTCAAGATTAGACAGGTGGTAATAATGTTATGGCTGAACTACGTAATTACACATATATGGCCAACAAATCAACCCTAATAGCTCTGAACATCTACAGGTAATTAAGGCAGTCCATGAAGTGGGGAAATGTCTTTCTTAACTATATCGCTTGGACGATATGGGTCATCTTGTTCTGACCCAGTAATGTGTGAAAAGTGAAAACACAGCTTGTTGCTTCTTCAGAAACTCTCCAGCTGTCTCCATCCCAGGCTCTGTGCAGGAGTGCAGTGAGCAAGAGCTGCAGTTAAATTATGCAACAAGTAAATAATGCAGCAATGGTCTTAAAACTTAATGATGTCTCTTTTAGGTGAATGTTTCATGGGCCTCTCCCTGGCCTTGAATGCAACAGTGTGCAGCTACACAAAGATAGCGCATGGTTATTTTTTATAATGCCGAGGGCACCTCCTTTGTTTTTAATGAACTGGGTCATTGTTTAAGGGATGATAACATGGATTGTTCTCCCATGGGTTTTTGACTGCAGAGTTAAAATGGCAATTTTTCATTTCTCCAGCATGAGCAAACACTGAAATATGAAAAGCAATTATTGACTACAAAGCTAAAAGCTGTGGGTGAGTTACAGAGTTTGTTTGTGGTATATGTTTCACTGTGGTCACTGGGGTCACTGTGGTCACCATTACACTTGACTAGCATTATTTACGTTGCCATTTTTCACTTCAGAACAAAAGCACAGCACATTTTAAAACTGCACTGGTTGAGACATAAATAAAGTCTTTTAGAGTGGTTCGATGTGAATAGTGCATTGTATACACTCTTTACAGTTCTTCAGCACCTGTTTTCTGAATATTTCTTTGCATTATGGGGTTTTGTTAAAAGTAGTGAATCTTGTTTTTTGGGGGGACTAGTTTGCCATGCAGCCATCATTCTGTATATATCTCTCATCTTTACAGTAAAAGGCCTAAACTGTTCTAAATTATTATATAACCAGGCACCTGGCAACTTATTCATGAATATTTTCTGTAATTATTTCCTATGATATAGCTTTTAAAGCCATTAAACTGCTTCACTCTTGTGTGCGTCTCATGGCACCAAAACAGCTTTGACCTGTCAAGATCTGGCATCCTCAAAACCTCTGAATGTGTCCTGTGGTATCTAACACCAAGATGTTAGGAGCAGATCATTAACATTATGTAATGCTGCTCTTACACCTAAGGGCGTTACTGGGTGAATTCCAGTAGTCACCCCATTAGTTTAAGTTCCCTTTGAACTGAAAGCTTTCACTCCCTTGGTTTGGAATCTCACTTACAATGTCCAGCATAATCCACTTACTGGGGTAGCTGTGGCCTGGTGTTTAGGGAACCAGCCTTGTGACTGGAAGGTTGTCAATTCGAATCCATGAACTGTCAGGATATGACTGAAGTGCCCTTGAGCAAGGCACTGAACTAATCCAGCTGCTCCCTGGGTGCTGTGGATAGGGCTGCCCACTGCTCCAGGCACGTGTGCTCACTGCCCCCTAGTGTGAGAATTCACTAGTGTGTATGTGTATCACTGTGTGTGGAGAAGTGAAATGTGGAGGACAAATCCCCCTGTCTGCAAACACACTTGGGCTATGAGCACCTTTACCTTTACTTCATAAGAGAATACTGGACTAAACATAGTTCACACCTCAGAAATCCTATTGCAAACGTAATGATTATATTGATGAGGATATTTATAATAATAAATTCTTCAAAATACCTGAAAGTAGTCTAAATAAAAAACAACAAAAAAGAACATGAATGTGCTTTAATATTTTTTCTATTCATGTATGTATCAATAATATTACGTCTAAGGACTTTTATTCTAAAATTTGAACACTGTGCAAAGAAAGAGAACAAACGGCCCCTCCCTTCTCATTTTCCTCTGTAATCCAATATCTGAGTGACTTTATTAGCCCCGCCCCCTCATTCTGATCAATCACAGGCTGCATACAGGTCCAGCACGTACACATGGATAGAGCAGTAAACATACTCTAAAAGGCTCCTTAAACCGGTGTTTTATTCAGTTGGAAACACAGTTGTTTACAAGCTGAGAATTTGACACACAATGAGGCCACAATGGTTATGGCAAGTCTTGTAGTTTATCATATGTGTGTTATGTCTGTAGGTTACTATGGTCCTGAGTGATAGAAATCTGTGTCTTCTTGGCAATACATGAAGGGTGATTTCATGAACCTGAATCCTACAAAGAAAATCTGGTTTAAATATTTGCGTATTGTGTGATTAATACAGTTACCTGGCTTGCATACAATTTTAGCATCCTCCTTGTTTGTCAGCTCATGTGATTTTGTCTATTTATCTGTCCGTCTATCCATCCATCCATCTTGACCAAACTGTCACTATGGGATGGTATTCAGTCAACATAACTGTGTAATATGAAACACATACACACTGCTCACAAACACACTCACACTGTACTTAGTGAGATGAAGTGTCCAGGGGTGGGAGGGAGGCAGCCTTTTGGCCAATCACCAACAGAGGCTTTTCATGTCTGTGCTGGTTTCCTTTTACAGTGTCTGTGCAACATAGGCTATTTTGAAGACACACACACACACATTCACACACACACACACACACACACACCTGCACCTGACAATCTGCTGAAGAGAGGCCAGCTCTCTGGCCATTGATCCAGGGTTAGAGAGAGCGAGGGGAGGGAGGGAGGGAGGGAGAGAGAGAGAGAGAGAGAGATGAAGAAAAGAGCACAGGGGAAGAATGCATGAGTGAGGAGGAGTGAGTGCTTGTCCTTTACACAAGTTCTTCTCTGTTAGAATTACTGCTTGGCAGCAGCCTGTAAAAGCTCTCTGCCATTGTGACTCTTATCTGCTCCTGGACAGAAGGATTCCCGTGCACATTATCCACGTGAAGCTTCTGGCACTTTCAACTTGCTGCTCTTTCTGAATTATTCTGGACTGGAGCATAATGCTGGACATTCGCTGAGTTGTGGTTCAAGCTCCTGCAGACCTTACACACTCAGCAGTGGTCATAGCTCTCTTGGAGCCTCAGGTATGCTCTCCTCTGCACTGCCTGGCCATTCCCCAGCATCCCTCCGGCAGCCATGAAGAGGTTCAGCAGCCTGAGAGGAAGCAAGAAGCGCAAGGTCCACGAGGGCAGGGCGGGCCGTCGCCAGTCAGAGCCTCACGGCCTTCTGGGAACCAGTAAGAGATGGGTTTAATAGCTTTAAGACATGTCAGAATTAGAAAGTGGTATGCAAATGTTTGGACATCTCTGGTCAAATGAATTTCAGTTGTTTTTGGTTTGCATAGATATATACTGGGTCAGACAATCAAAACATCAGGCATGTGTTGTGGGGTGTCCCCGGCATGCAGTTGTGAGTATCTACCAAAAGTGCACCAAAAAAGGACAGCTTCAGCATCAGGGTCATAAGGCTCACTGATGCAATCCACAGTGGCCTCACCTCCCTGCTTATAGGAATTAAAGGATCTGTTGCTAACATCTTCGTACCAGATACCACAGAATTCCTTTAGAAGTCTTATGAAGTCCATACCTTGAATGGTCAGATCTGTTTTGTCAGAACAAATGGGGCCCACTCAGTATTAGGCAGGTGATATTAATGTTATGGCTGATCAGAGTCTGAACGAATTTGTCTGCAAAAACATGAAGTTGTACCCAGTGGTGTCCGATTGCTTGCATATGATTGTACATTATTCTTTAAATAACTGGAATTAAAGCAAAATGTTTTATATAAATTTTGGGTGTAAATACGGTGGGTGTAAAGTGGTGCACTCCAAGATTTTATCAGCATTTTTTAATGTTTAATTACAAATTCTTAACAATTGTCTAAGAAAACTCTACAAACAGTAAAAACATTTAATATAATAATTTTATAAATGTAACCACAACAAAATAGGTTTAGTATTATTGAGAGCAGTGATTTTAAACTTTTCAACAACAGAGTACGAATTCAGATATAGATCACCTGGTGTATTTCAATAAGCTGTACCCTGGAACAAAGACTCTTTGATGAAGAAGAAGCCTCATCAATACAGTTTCATACTGTTTCTGTTTACATTCCTGAGACTCTTCTGTTCTCAGTGCTCTATTATGTGTCTGGTCAGCATACGGCTTGCATAATGTGTGAAGCACTGCTAAAGTCAGCATGAGATGAGCTTTAACTTGAACTCTGAGACTGCCAAGATTGAACCTATTACTCCACATGCTAAATGAAGGAAACCACAAGATCCAGGTTTCTTCAATACTGTTTATTGTTGTGCATGAGTTACTTGAGAGTTCTGGTGTTGGGTGCTCAGTTTGGTGCTGTTGCTTTTTAGTAATTGGAAGCAAAATTTCCAATTTTAGTAATTGGAAATAGGATCAGCATCTTTGATGGACTCCCAGATGCAAACCTCTGCAGTCTAGGACAAACTCTGAAATCCATGTCTTGGCAACCCTCATTAAGTCTGCAGTTTCTAGTCCTACATGTATGTTTCTTGATAGTCCAAATCATCTCATCTGTTGCACCTTGTCTACAGACTCTTGGTAGCTCTCTTCCCCTTGATCATTAACCGTTGACCTCCATTACTTAACATTACATCCTTGATCTTTATTCTCAGACCTCCATTTCTTATTGTCCCAATTTCCCATTGGTCTTTCCTATTTTTTTGTACTTCATTTTCATCTCTCAGTCATTAGCCATGCAAGCCTTGATAGTCCACTTCAAACAGTTTAATCTGAAATCTGAGGAAAAAGCTGGTTCAGTTGAATGAGAAATTGATATGGAACATGAGAATTTCTTCCCTGAGCAGTTATTTGTACTTCACCCTTCACATTCATAAAACTGAGAGTGCTTCAATCTGGAACGTTTTTGCAGTAAAATCTAGCTCGCCAAGCTGATCACTGAAGAACTCTGACAACATTCCACAGGAGTGCGCACAGGAGTGTCAAAAGTAATAAGTCAAAGTCCAGCGTGACCACAGCTCATAAAGATGATTTTTGGTTATCCTCAGTCTTAAACCGCAGATCACCAAAATATGACTTTTGGTCTTCTGTTTTGAAACTACATCCATTGAGATTATTGGGCACTTTAGGGATAACACAAGTCAGCTGTTTGCAGTGACAGCAGTAGCGCACTGTGGGCTAAGATCCAATTGAGTTGTGTTTGTTTTTCTTTTTTCCTTTGGGGATATAGTGATGTTATAGTAGTAGACAGCCAAGCAAAGGGTAAATCAGAACAGAGTGCAACCCATTATTGTAAACACTGGTGACTCTCTCTCCCTCTTTTTCTCGCTCACACACAGGCCTCCTGTGCACTTTGTGTGCACTTGTGTATAGATGTTTTCTCTTTTCACAGGATTTTCCAAAGCAGACAGAGGTCTAATCCATCCCTGTTGTCAGAGTTTGTTTGGGATTCAGAGAAGCTGTAATTGAAGCAGACATTATCCATTAAGCTGAAGCCCACCCACCTTTTAATTGTAGGCTATTACATAGGTTTAAGCCCACATCAGTGCAAAACGGTGCAGCATCCAGCAGCCTGGTTTTATCAAAGCCAGCTACACACATAATCATTTACTTTTCCATCATGAAGGTACAGATTCAGACGGGGTAAATAGTAGGAGGTGGTGGGAAGAAGTCAGTGAGACTGTATGAGGTCCAGGAGAGGCTGTTGAGATTTTTACTCTACACAGTGTGGGAAGGTGGGTGCTCTTTTTGCTTTGTGAGGGCAAAATATCCCAACAATTATAGGAACACATAGTGGGAACAGTTCATTTACTGGTTCCCATACTGAAAATGTGATGAGTTGAACTGGCTTAATTCAGATGAGTTTGCTTGTTTAGTCTTTCAGTTGACCCACTTTTGGCTGTTAATGTAAAACATTTGAATGGGTGCATTAAAGCGGTAGTCTATATGTTTGGGAGATTTGGGGATGTAGAATTTGTAAATGCGCAGAGCGTGTGGAGTGTGCAGCACCGCGAGTCTGCTTTCAGAGCAGATGAATCTGATGATCGTAAGATCACATTGAGTCAGTCAGTGGTGATCGGTGAAGCGAATAGCTTCCGATATAGCTATATTTAACAACTATACAGGATGCAGGATAATATAAACAAATTGCCATGTGATACTGTATTCTTTGTTTTGTTTTGTTCATTTAGGATGAAATACGCTCACAATGTAGTTACGAAATTAAAAATGAGGAAAATAGAGTCTCAAGGCTTTCTCAGATGTGTAGCGATTCATTGAGCAACAGATAAAAGCCTGGCTGTAAGAGTACAGCTGGGAGTCCAGCAGCTCTATATAAAGCATCCATTCCATCAGGTATCAGTTTAGCTTGCTGTATAGGTATCAGTGTATCAGTACACAAACCAGCGCTGAGGATAGCACTTGGAATTGTCAGAAATTGTGACTATCAAAGTTTTTTCAAACAGCAGAGGCAAAAAAAACAACACTTGCAATCTAATTAGATAGTTTGCTGAGCAGGTTATATGACTGCACTGTAACACAGGTATGTTACATTACATTACAGATAACTCAATCCACAGCAACGATTGCTTGGAAACCCTACCTGTTCAGCTAGAAGAAAAAAAATCAACTCAGCAACACTTTTAAATCCTTTCAGATCAGAGCTCCTACATCTCTCAGAAGCCAAGCCAGTGTTTATCCTGATTTTAAAACAGACTCTGTCAGGCTCTGCTTTGGCTTGCCAGCTCTCTTCAGCTGTAATTCTGTTTCTTTGGTTTGACAGTGGGTGAATGAGCAGAGGAAGACGTTCATGAGTTTTCCATTTTGATATCGCCATGTTTGTAATAGCTCTTGTATTGCTATGTTTACATGTTTGTGCTGAATACTACTGCTTCCAATTTAAAAAAGAGAATCCTAATGACTGCAGCTTTAATGAATGACTTACATGTTCAGTGTTATGCAATGCTATTGTTTCTTTATGCACTACCTTCCTGACAGTGGGGAATCTTTGGGCCACATAGAAGGCCTTATGATTTCTGGAAATTAAATGTTTGAAATTGCCATTAATTGTATTCATAATTTAGGCCAAGAATCCTTCTTTGGGGATGTTGATCAATTCTTTGCATATGTCCTCTAGTTCTGTGAGTTTCTTATCCCCCCCCCCATTCAGCTTTTGAGGTGTGTAGATGTCACCAGAATTTGCTGGTAATTAATTGAATCCATTCACAGCTGATCTCCGCAAGTGTATTTTGAGATGCTTGGAATATCAGGCCCCATAATATGATTCTCATTTATGTGAGCTGGCACACACACATACACACATCCCTGAATGCCATCTACCTGAACATCCTGTCTTGAAACACAAACGTGCACCCAGTATATCATCTTCCCAGCACTCTCTGGGTGTTTATTTCATTCTCAAGAATAGGTGTCAGCAGTGAGGGCTAAATTAAGAAGCAGCTGTGCTGGAGCCTGATCAGTTGACGAGCGACAGCTAAGCAGACGAAATGTCAAGAGATGTGCACACACCAGCTCTAGGATCTGTCTCACAGTTCCGGCAACTGTGCTGTTCTCACACAGCCTTAGAACCACCTGATTGTCTGAGTGCTCAAGTAGGGATGCTGTTGTGGAAAATAACTTTTTATTTTCATATTAAAACTGAAAAGTTGAACTGGGCGTGGGCAGTATGACAATATTCTTCATATCTTGATTCATTTTCTTATCTTTATACACAATGTGATTTTCTCAACATATCATCAATGATTAAGGAAATGTCCAACTGCACGTTTCATTACAGAAAGTGTAATTAATGGCATGCAAAAGTTTGGGCACCCCTGGTCAAAATTACTCTTACTGTGAACAGTTAAGCAAGTTGAAAATGAAATGTGAGGTGTGTTTAGGATCATAGTTAATTTGTAGAAGTCATCCTCTTTTTAACTTCAGCCTTACAAATGATGCTATGTATGATTCCAGAATTTGCTAGAATTTCATGGAATCCATTCTTCCATCTACCTGTGAAATGTTCCCCATTATATTGGGTGCAACACAACCCCAAAGCGTGATTGATCCACCCTCATGCTTAATCGTGTAAAATTCTGCGCCCTTTTTCTCCCATTTCCAAAATTCCAAAATGTGTTTAGATGTTCATTTGCTAACTTCTGATGCTGAAGCTTGTGTTGAGGATAAAGAAGGTTTTCTTATGGTGATTCTTCCATCATTGTAAGATTCCTGCTAAATGTTTCTGAAGGTCTGTTGTGATTTGCCTTTCTAGCAATCCTATGAGCACCTGCTTCTGAAAAATATCTTGGTCTACCAGACCTTATCTTGACCTCCACTTTTTCCTTAACTGCCATTTTTTAACCATATCTTAAACTGAAGAGATGGCAACCTAAAAATGCTTTGCTATCTTATAGACTTACTGCCTTCTCCTGCTTTGTGGGCCACAACCATTTTCATTTCCAGAGTGCTAGGCAGCTGCTTAGCACCCATGGCTGCTGTTTTTGGGACAAGGTTCAGTGAGTCTGTTTATATATAAAGCTTTGAAATTTGCATTAATTAAATATTGTAACATAACATTTTATCATGTCAACATAGACATTTACACCGACTCTGTCCTGAAAAATCAAAATCTATGTGGACAGAGTGACATCATGAAAACTATAACTAACTATGGAGTTCCAGGCAGGGTACTGAGAATTTGTGCTAATGAGCTTCCTGGTGTTTTTGCACACATATTTAACCTTTCACTGGCCCAGGCAACTGTCCCAACCACCATTGTGCCAGTGCCAAAGCATTTGACTGCTTCAGCCCTGAATGACTTCTACCCTATCATACCCACCTCGATCATCTCCAAGTGATTTGAAAGACTAGTTCTTTCTCACTTGAAATCCTGCCTGCCCACCACACTGGACCCACATCAGTTTGCCTACCACAGCAACAGGTCAACTGAGGATGCCATTTCTACAGCACTACACAACACACTGATCCATGTGGATGGTCAGAACTCCTATGTTAGAAATCTGTTAATTTACTTAAGTTCAGCATTCAACACTGTGATCTCCTCCAAGCTGGTCTCCAAGCTTAGTCACCTGGGTATCAGCACATCCCTATGCAACTGGATTTTGGACTTCCTGACTGACAGACCCCAGTCCTCTTCCTCCTCCTTTGATACACAGAACAAGGTTGCATTCATGAATGTGTTCCTGTTCATGGTACCAACACCATGAAGTTTGCAGATAACTCCACAGTGATAGGCCTGATCAGAGACAATGTCGTGACAGCCTAGAGGGATGAGGTGCAGTATCTAGCTGCATGGCACACCGATAACCTGGTGCTTAACACCCAGAAAACCAAGGCAATCATGCTGGGTTCAGGAAGGATAGAAGCCAGGCTTACTCCCCATCTACATCAGCGGATCTACAGCAGAGTAGGTAGCCAGCTTCAAGTTCCCGGCATCCACATCTCCAATGTTCTCACCTGGCATCTTTGAACTCCTCTACCCTGTTCAGAAAGGTACAGCAGCATCTTTATTCATCCTGAGAAAGCTCAACTGTGTCCCAGGATTCTGGTGAACCTTTACAGCTGTACCATTGAGAGCATCCTTACCTGCAGAAAACTGCAGAATGCACCACAGGGACCCAGTTACCCACCATTCAGGACATTTACCGCTCCTGCACCGACACACTCAAGAAGAGTTTTTTTTTCCATGAGGCTGTGACCCCACTGAACTCTGCAATGCCACTTTAATTAACAAGGACACTGCCACTGCCACTTAATTAACTTTCCACTGCCACTTATCTACATTCTTTCATCCGCAGCACTGTTATTGTTCTTTATTCATCATAATGTACTTCATTCAATTTGCAGTATTATTGTACATATTCATAATAATGTATTTCATTCAGTCTTGCCTTACTCATTGCACCACCTGCATGGATACTACTGCACTTTATGTCAATAATACTATTTGCACTTGCGGTTAGATGCCGACTGCATTTTACTGGCTTTCTACCTGTACTCTGACTCCCCTTTTAGTGAGGGTGGACCAACCGTCTGTTCTTAAAAAGGACAGAAATGCCAACAACTGCAACCTACAGTATATGTGTGAACATTCATTATCATTTCCATATTAGACCAATAATAATAACAATAATAATAATAATAATAATAATAATAATAATAATAATAATAATAATAATAATAATAATAATAATAGCACTCATGTACTTCATCCCTCATACCCTCAGAGTGATGTATGGTTTGTGAAGAACAAACCAGTCTGTGATTCATCATATCTTGGTGGGAAGCTGAATCATAAATACATATTTGTGGCTCAGTGTTTAAGAATGTCCTAAAAACTGGGTTAGGGAGTTCGAGCGCTTATACTGACAAAAATGACAACAGTGCAGCAGTGAATCATAGCTCATACTAAAAAAGCTTTTAGTATATTTCTTTGTTATTGTATTTCTTTCAAGTACATCATACTAAATTGTGACATTAATGTAATGTTTACATGTTTTTCCTGACCGTGTTTTTCCCCTAGCAGGCTGTTTTTGTAAAGTACCTATGCTGCATGTCTTGGCTTTTATTGGCTACTCTGTATTGTGCCTCATTCAAAAGGCAACCCAGGCTGAAACTCTCCTTAAAACATTGTTGTCAAGGATAATCTGTTATAGGCATATTTATTGAGGACTGAATAGTATGAGCAGTGTAAAACTTTAACATTGTTTACGTATTTCTCAGTGGCATTTAATGGGAAAATTCACATGAACATATGTTTTTGAATATATGCAAAACTGGAAAGGTAATCTAATTTGCTTGTCTAAACAAAGTTTCCTTTCCTTCTGCTTCTACTGATAACTTCTTTTACCTACTTCTTACTAACTACTTCTTCTGGAAGTTTAAATCCGAATTCCCAATTACATGATAAGAGTAAAGCCCTTCTATGACCATATTTACAACCATAAAGCCAGGCCTTCAGCATCTCCTTTCCAGACAGTCACTTCCAGAGATGGAAGACAGACTTTGAAAGCACAGTACTGGCCCGAGTCCATTATGAGCCTGCCGCAAGCATTTGAGTGGCAGAGCAAACAAGGTCTGTGTTACAAATCAGCTAAAATGGTGGTGCATTCTCATGTCCGAACCTGTGATGTGATGACCAAGAAGATAGAAGTGGTTCCAATACAAATGTCCACTCTTACTGGACTGAATGTCAGGCTTTAGAAGACTGAAAATGCCATTTCCAAACATAATCTAGGACATTTCCATTTTTTTCACATGATTCTGACCTTGACTTTTTTGCAATTAAAGTAAAACACAATCCCTCTGGTATTTTCCTTCCACCGTAACCAGAAGTGATGATAACCATACAGATGATTGTTAGAGAAAGGAAAATGTGTGTACTGAAGAGTAAACCTACAGCAGCAATACATGAATATTTACCTTATTCATACAGCCCATTGTGCTTTGCATTAAATGTGGACAAAAGAGACAACATGCTAACTGTGAAGAACATCTAAAATCTGCAAGAAATATGTGAATCAATAAAAATAATATATATTACTTTTAAAATGAAAAATTTTTAACGGAACTTTACCCAGGGCATTCACTTCCTTAGCCTTTCTAAAATTACATTTACATTTATGGCATTTGGCAGACGCTCTTAACCAGAATGACTTACAATAGTGCTTTGCTGTTCACTCGGAAAATATCTAGCTAGTTTGTAGAGGCTAGATTCTAGAAATACCTCAAGCTTTGATGCTACCAAATAAAAATGTCATTTTGGATACCTTGATACCAACAAGATTCAGTATAATTTTAAGCCTTCAGTCTGCGTTTGAAGTCAGCAAGTGACTCAGCTGTTCAGACACCCAGTGGAAGTTCTCTATAGTTATCTCAGACAGTGATCTCAAACACAGCATATAAGGTCAAATTATCATGGCTGCTGACTCTGTAAGCAGTAATAATATCAGCCACAATCTCAAAATACAGATGTTGTGGAAAAAAAAAGGCATATTGGCAAAAGGCATACTGTCGACAGGAAAAACATAAACAGGTAACTATTTGACTTACTCTAAACTGCTCTGAGCAAAAACACCAGTGCACAGCATGGGGTTACTGCACCTAGTTCATGATCTTATATTGAATATTGGCTTATAGTAGCTACAGAATATTTTGTTGTAACATTTTACCAGTAACAGTAATTACCATTTACCAGTAATGATAACATGACACTGTGACATGTTATGTATGTTTCAAGTAAACTATTACTGATTTTTAACAATAATTAAAATACACAAATTGAATATTTTATTAGATACATTCAACAGGAAAAAAAGATATTTTCACTTTAGTTCATGTATTTCCCACTTCTGAAGACATTTCCATGACCACAACCAGAAGCCTCTGCTGTATCAAACCCATGTGATCATATGGGGACACATCAGAGATAGCCACAGTGACAGCAGCAGCTCCTAGCTCTGCGTCCACTTCATTTCACTCCCAGCATGTGTGCTGAATCAGTGGACGGCTCCGGTTGATGAACAACAAAAGGCAGCATCACAGGGGCTGGATTCTGATCAGGGAGCACAGTTTGATCGCAGAAGTTTCTGGGCAGAGCCTACATTGCCCTCATTTGGCTCAAAAACAGCCCTACGTCTTTCACCTGTACTGCATTTCCACACAGGCAGCTCTAGGTGGCATTATTACAGCTTTTTAGAGATGTCAGTGTCTTCAAAAGTGCTGTTCTAGTGCATGTTTGGCTTAGGATGTATATGGTCTTTACGTGGTCTGTACTTCATTGCAGTAAAACCTGGACTCTAAGGTGACCTGTTTTACAGGTTATAAAGGAGTTAATAAAATCAGCTTCAATGCTCTTTACCCAGGAATGTAGCATCCCACCTGTGAGCCATGTCTATTAGACAGCTAGCTTGGTTGACCCAAACACTGTGTACAGAGTGTTCAGCAGCATCCAGATACCCTTGTAATTAGTCAGTGTATCCGAAGTCAACTTGCTCAGTGCCAAGCATCAGCTATAGGGATATATAACCCTCAATATTAGGCAGTGGAGCAGAAGAACTACCTTCTCTGGAGTGATGGAGCTCAAAGGAGTAGCAGAAATAATCATCCAGCTCATCACTGAATAGCTTTAAAAAAATGTTATAAGTAATCATTGCATCATTCTTTTGGTACAAGGCTACACACACACACACACACACACACACACACACACACACACACACACACAGACAGAGAGACACAGATGCTTAGTGTAAATTGGGTTGGGAGAGGTTGATGAGGTCATTGTGCTCTGTGTGTGTGTGTGTGTGTCTTCTTAGCAGTAGGATACTGACTGTCCCTGCCCTGCAGGATCCTCCAGACAGCAGCATGCAGCCATAGACACTCACATTTAATTAGCCTGCTAAAGTGGACAACACTGTCCTTTAGAGAGAATATTATTTCCTTTTAAAAGTCAGAAATGTGCTGATTCCCATTAACAAGCTAGAAATTAGTTCATGTAAATGTCATTCAGTAATGATTATTTTTAATCATATTTCTTATTTTAGTGCTGCTTCATTGAACTTGTTAATGTCTTAAACTGCAAGATCAAGTTTTAGTCATTAGAGAGAAACTCCAACATTGCTCCAATCTAACGTCTAAATGCCGCATCTGTAGAATTTGGTAAATGATGGTAAAATAGGTAGAAAGAAACACAAACTTTCCACTAAACTATATTATACATGAATTTTGAAGGTGTATTTTGAAGATGTAGAAATGCATCAAACTGAATTGTCCAGTGTAAATTACCCTGGTGTGTAAATGTGTGTGTGTTTGTAATGGTCAGTGCATTTCTCCAGGTGGATGGTAGTCCATTCCTCCTCTTTCCCTTGGGTCTTAATTTGTTCAATTCAAAATCATTTAAAACTAGCAAAATATAAAATGATGCCACCCATCTGAAATCAATAACCCCTCCTCTGCTGAACCTTTTAAGTTCAGAGCTGCTGTTTACAGCTATTTCCTGGTGTTAAATGTTTGCATCAAATCAATTTGATAAAGGCAAATGTGTTTGAGTACACTAAGTGTCAAATGCTGGAAAATCTCTTCAGTGTATCTGAGAAAAAAGCCTGACTGCACAGCTGTAATACAGGACTGATAACGACAGTAATTAGAGCGACATAAATGCAGAGGCTGAAAGACACACTTGGCTGTTTTGTTAAACATCATGATCCAGTAAATACAGTTAGATTTCCTTACAATTACCCAAACATACAGCACCAATCCCAATGAACTTAAGGCTGGGAACTAAAGCATTCACCAATTCAGATTCACTAACATCAATGTAATTATAAGTTAAACTGAATCTGAAACATTGCACAATGTAATGAGTAGAAGTATAAAGCATTAAATGTAGTACTGTACTTAAGTACAGTCAAGTATATGTAATTTGCAGCTCTGTAACAACACACTGTAATATTGTCACTATGTCTTACCCATAGTGTTGCTGTCCTCTCATTGTGTGCTGTCAGTGCAACACAATGTTAGCAAGATGAAGAGATTGTAGTTAGATAGCTTTAAGGCTTGCTCATGTTCACTTGCCCAGGTCACTACTTTCCCTTCTTTCAGCTCTTATTGCAGTCAGAAAGTCTGATTCATGTCATGCATATTCTTCTGATTTCAGTATTGGATTTGACCATTTTGCCAGTCTTTTACTGGTGCTTTGGGATTAACCTGTGGGCTGAGTGTGAATTGTGGGGCTGTAATAATTTTAGGGTTTGGAATTGGCCAATTTTCATCTCTGTCATGCATTTTTCTCTGTTTTGGATGCATCAAACTCAGTATTCATCTATGCCAAGGTAAAGGCAGTCAGATTCATAAAAATACCATTGGGCTTATCATGATGGTAAGAGGAAATAGTGTTGATGTTTACTCAGTCATTCTTTCTTTCTGTTTACGCACTCTGATCATTATCCTTTAATATGCATGAGTGTATTAACATGCCGATAATATAAAATACTCTAGTGGTAAAGAGAGAGTGCTCTGGGATTGGTTTAATCAATCTAACCTGAGGTTAGAGGTCAGTGGCTGCTCAGGGACCCTAAAGTCAATGACTCTGTGTTTGAAGCATCACCATCAGAGATGGTTGTGTTGAATCATGTTGGGAAGGGACTGAGAGGGCACACACTTATCGCCCTGGATTAGGAAGTGTCTCAGATAAATCCTATCTGACTGCTTATCAGTGTGGCCACATCAGCACTCGTTTATGGTGTTCTTATTTATTAATGGGAACAGCTAGACTTCTAAAATGATTGATCAAGCATGATCATTGTGCTGACAAAGCACTTGTTCAAACAGCAGTTGCCATGATTGGATATACTGTTACTGCTCTTTGGGCCACACTAGCTTTTCAGTCCACAATTCATATGTAAAGTGAGGTTTTGTGCAGAGTTTGGCTTGCAGTCAGGAGACTGGCTGGAAAGAGCAGGACTGGATTATTTTAGCTGAGTTTGATCTCAGTCAGGGGTGGCATGCATGTAAAGCAGGAAGGAACTGGGTTCAAAAAATGGGCCTGGACTCTTGTCCATGCCAGCCCAAAACAACTGGCCAGACACCAACCATCCTTCAGTGCTGCACTGGCACCAGGTCTGCTGTTGTACATGGGCATGATAAATTTGCTTGTGGTCAGAACCTTCAAGGTCATATTTCAAAGGTATTAGTAACACTAACTATGGGGTGATTGTTAAGCATCTGAAATCAGCACAGAGGCAGTAGTGTTAAAGAATATATAAATATATAGTGTTATTCTACAATTTGATGTACCTTTACATTTAATGAGTCACTTTCAAAATTAGATAATTGTTCATGTTCATCACTCAGGATCAGAGTAACTGTTTTCAACTGAATTAAATCCCAGGTTAAATGCTATTGGAGCCATATGTTTTCTGCTCTGTCCACACACACACACACACACACACACACACACACACACACACACACACACACACATATATATATATATATATGTGTAAGTGTGTATTTGCACTATTTATTTGAATAAAATATTTGTCTGATAGTTTATCATTAGAAGTCAATTGTAGTTTATGCAGGATTAAATACTCATTTTTAATATCTCAGAAATCCCATATACACACACACACACACACATAGAGAGTATATATATAATATATATATATATATATATATATATATATATATATATATATATATATATTGTTGATGTTGAATTTCCAACAGGATTTCTGAGATATTAAGTGGTGTTTAGTCCTTATAAACACAATTATTAATTATAAGCACAAGTAATTATTATATCAGAACTTGATCAAATTGTATTCAAATAAATATAAAAATTCTCAAAAGATTTATTATGATTATGATATTAATATAATATCAAATAATGACAAATTTGAGTAGCCTAGGAGCTCCTGAAAATAAGAATGCTTGTTTGTTATAAATACTTTTATCAAACTTACCCTAGGGTTCTAAATAAGCATAGGGTTAATATAGAAAGGACCAGTGACACAATCAATCAATCAATCACTGTTTATTTATATTCCCTTTTTACAACAAAGGAGTTGTCACAAAGCAGCTTCACAGATATCTGGGGGCCAAGCCTCAATTGAGCAAGCCATCAGGCAACAGTGGCAAGGAGAAGAAGAAACCATGAGAGGAACCAAGGCTCAAAAGGGGAACCTATCATTCTCAAGTCGACACCAGATATCACAGACATGAGTCACAAACAGGAGTAAAATAATCAAATATAGGAATGTAGGATACAAGCTCAGTGTTGTGGACGTCCATGCAGGTTAAACATTCATAAGCTGGCAGTGGAGTCTCTAATGTGGGATGAGAGAGCCAATGCAAGGGTCCCAAATAAAGACAGTGTCAGAGGGCAGCTGGGTAGTGGGGAGCAGGGTTGAGTGACATCAGGGTAGATCAGTCAGGACAGGGCATCTCAGTGCATGGGAAAGAGATAGAAAGGAAGGAAAAAGCAAAGGGTTAGGAAGGTTTAAGCAAATATTAGTGGGGGGAAAGGTAACAGCACCCAACCACGAAAGGACATGAACCAACATCAGCCAGGCAGCAGAAGCAGCTCGGGACATGAGGGATAGAGAGAGAAATAAGTAATCATAGATAATCTGGCGAAGAGCCTGTAACGGAGGTGGTTTAGAAGGACCTGCATTAATGAATAGAAATCTGTAATCAGTGCAGCACAGAGGAACAGCAGAAAGACAGTCTGTAAAGAAGGGGAGATTTGAAGACAGTCTGAATCCCAAACAGTAGCAGGAAGGTTATTCCAGAGTTGGTGGGCTTTATAAGAGAATGCTTGTCCCCCTGCGGTGTTTTTTTCTAATTCCATTAATGTCCATTAGGACATTAGGACTGGAGAGAGAGTTCCAGGTGGGCTGTTCTGTTTGCAGGTCTTACTGCCCACAATAAGAGGTCATGTTATTTTCATGTTGCTTCTGGGAACGAGTGTAATCATCTTCAGTTCAATCATGCAGGACTCTCCTAGCTTCAAATCTGCACAGTCATGGTTCTTTCTCTAAATCACACATCATTATAATAGGCCACCAGAGACTGTCGTTAATGTGAGTAATCATGTTTTGGGAGGGGAAAGAAACTGCAGCAGGATTTGCCTCTCGGTTCTGGTGTGAGGAAGCAGAGACGATCTAGTGGTGGACCTTCAGATGAGCTGCCCACATTGCTCGTTTTGTTGATATTGGGTTGTGTGACAGTGATCATTTGTATCCCGCAGAGGTCACTGCTGAAGAGTATGCTAATGAGACGAGAATGTAGTGTCAGGGTGTGTGTGTGTGTGTGTGTGTGTGTGTGTGTGTGTGTGTGAGACAGAGACAGAGACAGTGGAGGGAATGGGTATGGCCCTTCTTCAAGGTAATACATACACCCACATATACACTGTATTTTCTGGACTATAAGCCTGCTACTTTTTTTCCACGCTTTAAACCATGCGGCTTATAATGAGGTGCAGCTTTTTCTTCTTATATATGTTATTTTCCAGTTTGTTTTTTAAACTTTGCGGGTGCAGCTTATAGTCCGGAAAATACGGCACACATTCAGGAGAATGAAATCTGCAAGAAGAGATCTTTTGTTTTGTTTTTTAAACAGCATTGTTTTCAAGTCTTTTAAGTACCAGTCATCCCAGCACAATCAGTAAAGTTAAGGTCCAGATTCTGGGGTGATCAGTCCATTCTTCCTGGACCAGCAGCAGGTTCAGCAGTTTGATTTGATCAAATGATCCCCCTCTTTTGATTCATTTTCCTATTAAGGCTCTCTGATCAGCTCTGCTTAATTTGAGACCCACAGTCTGGATTCATCTTCTCGCAGTGGAAGGATGAACAGAAAGACCTGCATATTTCTTCCAAACATGAATGTGTTGTGCTCTCTTGTCAGATGAGAAGTTCAAATGACTTTGAATTACTCATCATCACTCTTTACATCACACTTTGTTGTATTTTTCCTGTAAAATCATCATTTTTGGAGAGGAATGTTTCGCATCCAACAATGAGGATATTAGCATTGTGTATTGTTTCTCATACAACCAGTGTAAAGAAATCCAAGTTGGCAACTATAATACACCATTTTACATAAAAACACTTGGATTTACTTTGTTTACATATCAAACCACAGAACTATGGTGAAACCTGGTGGGAAATGGTGGAATTCCCCATTAAGTACTGTTTATCTGGTGATTAGGCAGTTTAGGTGGTCCACCAGATATTGCCTGTTTATGAAGGGTCACAATTTTCTTTATATATGTGAATCGTTTTGTGAATTGCTGTTGTGGAAAATGCTGCATGCAGTATCTCCTGAAAGAGGTATGATTTGTACTAAAAGGCTGCTTCCACTGGATTCGATAGTTGTAAGGTGTTCTCAGACTTATGCACAGCACATAATATTGAGACAGAGAGAGAGTGTGAGCAAGTGGGTCAGGCAATTTTCCAGATGACATCATCTCTGAGACCTCCTCTTACTGCTCCTTCTCTTTCTCCTCCCCTGATGTTTTCTTCGCTGAATGGTTTGGCTGAAAGGATGTAAGAGAATATAATTGCTTTGTTCAGCATCGAGGGGGGTAGCTTCGCCTGTTGATCATTTTTTTCACTGCATGACTGCTTTCTGATTGTCTTTACGACAACTAGATTACGGCATTTTAGAGATGTTCTGCCTGGGCTTGGTGGCGTTCAGTAGTGTATTTATCTCCATCATGAGAAGCACTTCAACCACACTTGTTCTAAGCTCACTAGCTGAGTCATCCTCCCCTTATCAGCTAATCATACTGGCAACACAAGAACCTCTCTCTTATACCCAGCACACATATTGGATGGGGGGGGTGTCTACAATAAAATATTGATTTTTTTGTAAATAAAGTACAAATGTTTATGTGTACTTATCTTTCATTTCATACTGAACGTCTTCATTCAATAATATTCATTCTCTATCTTAACATTCTCTAAATGTTCACTTTTGGTATTTCACTGATTCAGTATTGCAACCACACCAATGAAGCTTGAACTGACATTTGAGAAGAGGGAAAGACAGAAAGAGAGAGCAGAGACAATTCCTGAAAGTGATGAGAAGATGAGAGAAAGTGGTGGTGCCCTGTCCAGGGGTATTCCTGTCCTTCGCCCAATGATTGCAGGTGGGCTCTAGATCAACCATGAAACTATTCAGGATGAAGAAATGGTGGGATAATGACTGACTGACTGACTAAATGACATTAGATGTCCAGATGTTTAATGAATGATTTCAGCTGTTTTGAGTTGCACCCATTGCTGTCACAGATGTGCAAATGCACACACACAGCTTGTCTAGTCTCTATAGAGAAGAACAGGCAATAGAATAGGACTCTGGAGCAGATGAACATGAAACTTATCAGCAATAAACCTAATTCCAGCTGTGGGCTAGAGGGGTATAAAGCCCCCAGCGCTGAACTGTGGAGCAGTGGAACTGTGTCCTCTGGAATGTTCTCCCTGTGTCTGCATGTGTTTCCTCTGAGTTCACTGGTTTTCTCCCACCTCCCCAGAATGCACATGCTAAATTGCACCTAAATATGAGTGTGAATGAGGGGAGAGAAAGAGAGAGAGAGAGAGAGAGAGAGAGAGAGAGAGAGAGAGAGAGAGAGAGACAGACCAACAAAGGGATGAGAGGGAAAGATGAAAGGCTTGTGATCAACAGATATAGAGAAGAGAGGGGGAGGAACAAGGAGGGGAGAGAGAGTAAGTAAAAGAAAGAAATATAAAGGGAGAGAGAGAGAGAGAGAGAGAGAGAGAGAGAGAGAGAGAGAGAGAACGATATGGCATGGCTGTCTGGATCATGTTCAAACAAAACAAAGTCAAGGCAATTACTGGAAACACAGAGTAAGATCAATTTTATGACTTGAACACTAAGAATAATGGGACAAGTGAACAACACGAGGCACATTACTTGGGTCATTTGTGTTAAAGGTGCTCCAGGGGAATTCAATAGGTGCACCTTGCCTCCTGAGCATTCACCGTGTAACACAATAATCTCATGATCTGGACTGTGGGCACCACCTCTCCTACTACTCCTGCTGAAGAATGAGAGGGTTCGGATTTCCTTAAAATGGGCCCTTTCAGTTGTTTTTTTTTTCTTGTTATTTTGCTTTGCCATTTTTCATAATCAGTTTTGAATGATTTTATTAGAAATTGTATTTATTCATTAGTGTGTGATGATCATTCCGTCCAGCTGACAGTAATTTTAACCGAGTGCATAAAATGTGCTTGCAGTTGTACTGTAAGTTTGCCATTAGTATTGTAATGTAGCGCTTCTCGTAATCCACATTGTGCAGCCTTACAGTAAGGTTGGAGCAGCTCCTTTATTCTGCTGGCTCCCTGGAAAAAAGCTGACTGCTGTGTCGCAGGTTGAGAAGGAATGCTGGGAAATGCAGCGTGAAACCTGCTGGCCTCAGGATTCAGCGAGGTGTGAAATAAATGTGATAAAACCCAGTGCGCTGCACAGTCCCTTGACTTTGTGTCTGGAAAAGAGACGTTAAACAGAGATGTGATTCTCAAGCTACTTTTTTAGCCTGTCCTGCTGGCTTGGGCCGGATCATGACTGGTGGCACTTTCCAATATAGCTAAACTTTATGCTTCGATCAGGAAGTCGCAGTGCAGGACAAGATTCAGCTACGAGGCTGGAAAATGAACTATAAGCAGTGATGCACATAGAAAGACTGCCACTGTTTGTCATATTAGTATATAAATAAACATGGCCCTGTTTCTTTCTTATTGCCTTATTTTTCTTAGGTGGATTAAAAACACACCAGATTATTTAAGTATACTTTTAAAGCCTTTCAACCCATGTGTGATGTATGTGTAATGCCGGATATCAGTGAACGGAGGGGAATAAATTATTGATGGGGACAATTCAATAATCGCTGTATATTAGTGGGGACGCATCACCTCCATCCATGTTAAATCTACTCCCGTAAGCAGTATAAACCAAGGTGCTTTTAAAAGATTCCTAATCAGTCTAGTTAAGACACCTGTGTGTCTGAGATGAGCCTCCTGAGGTGCCAGATCCAGTGCTTGTGTATGTGCTATCCCACCTGAGGCCAGCAGAGGCCATTACACGTTTGTGGAAAACTAGCCATCTAGGTTTTCGTATAGGATTTAGGAAGGTGGGAAGGGAATTGTTTATGCATATTATTAATCATGGATATTCAGTACCTGCTTGGGCATCAAAACGGGCAAGACGTCTAATAAAGCATCAGATAAGAGTATAAACATGCAGCAATGCTTATGGTAAACAAACAATATCTTTGAGAAAAGTGGCTGTAAGAAAATGTATTCAGATTTCACAGGCAGTTTCATAAACTGCATGGATGTGTTGAGTATATAACTTTATATTTAGGACTCGTGTTACTTCTGATTACTTAAGGTATACCAATTGATGACATGGGCATCCAATTACATGCACATAGTTCAATTTCCATAGAAACATGTTACTGATTGGAGCCCTGGAGCAGCCACACACAAGCCTACGGTCACTCTGCCCAATGGCAAGCATTGGCAAGAGAAGCTCCCAGTGCTGGGCTAAGGAGCAGTACAACTGCATTCTCTGGAGAGATGGTGCTCCATCCAGTACTTTTGGCACGAGTTAAAGTGCCAGCACTAATCATCTAACCTGAGCCGACTTCACTAATACTCTGAATGCAGTCACATCTTCACAGCAGTGCTCCAACACCCAGTGGAAAGCCTTCCCATCAGATCATTGGCTGTTATTGCAACAAATGAACACCTGCTCACTCACTGTTTCTTCTGAAATCAGCATATTAAAAAAAAAGTCCTGTAAAGGCTTTCTACTATATTTTGGTGCATTGCTGTGAAGATTTGATTGCATTTTGCAAGAAGAACATTGGCGAGGTCAGGATGATGGATGATCACCACTCTACCCCATTCCCAACTCTCACAAATCATACCAAGAGTATTAGAAGGAGCACCTTTTCTCCAGAGATCACAATTCCAGTGAACCACAGCTCAATGAAAGCACCTTTATACCCCGCTAGCCCACACCACAATAGGCATTGTGTCCGAAGGTTCATTTACATCTGCTACAAGGAGTCCTATTCTACTGGCGATGCTTTTCTACAGGGACTAGGGTGTGCATTTGCATATTTAAGTGATTTAAAGTAACTGAAGACATTCGGTGGAAGAGGTGTCCACAAACATTTAGACATAATGTATCTCTCAGTCTCAGCTGCATACACCCCCGTTGCACATGTGAAAAACACACTTGCATTGCTTCAAACTCAACAAATAAATCTTGTTACACTGGCCATGTGTTCACAGCAATAGTTTAAAACCTGAAAGCAATGAACTGCAAGTAATAGAGGATCCCATATCTGGACCTGGCACAACACACACAGCAGTAAATCATCTTTTATGCTTCTGAAATGGAAAGAAAAAAAATGAGCAATCAGCAAATTCTTTAGTTCTGCCGTCAGCAATTCCATCATAGCTGACAAGTGCAATAAAAAAAACTCTGGGGGTTTAGAGTGAACATTTCACAAGAACACAAATCCATATCAACCACTGAAGCTTCAAATGAGCTACCAAATGTAGAAGCTAATATCTGATTTACTGCCCCCCCCCCTCCTTTGTCCTTCTATGCAGCCTCTAGCCTCTCTTCACCACCTACCACTCCAACTCAAGCAAGCAAACAGCCACAGACGTTTCCTGTAGATGTCAGCCGCAGCGACCCTGAGCAACCTGAGGAACGACTTCGCTCCCTCTCCTCTCCACTGGACACAGGCCAGCGCTTCAGCCTGCCCTTCACCAGGCCACCCCAGTTCCCCTCCTCCACACTTATCTCTACCTCACGCACGGTGAGTGACCACTGGACAGCTATAGATGCCCAGTGACACAAGTCTCAGTCTGAGCAGTGACTGGAACAAGGATCTGCATGACATTTTTAGGACCCAACCTCCTTGTCCTTGTCACCTTGTTTATGGGCTTTCTAATAGTAATTGATGTCTTTTACTGCATATAGGTAACAAGGGGCTCTTGAATGGAACAACTATTAAACATAGATGCAGTCATTGGAGGACTGTGATTGGCTAACAATCCAAGAGATTACAATTTGCTCTACTCTCTCTCTCTATCATCAAGAAAATTGGGGTTTATTGCTGAATTAGTTGTTAGGGTTTTCTTTCAGGCATGTTGAGCTGTACAGGGATTGACATCTTCATGTGATGGGGAGACCTAGCTAGTGGAAATTGAATATATTGTATGTATTGAATATATTTAACTATAGCTGGAGAGGGAAATTTAGCACTTTTATGATACTGACTGAATTACTTTGTTCCAAAGTCTAGATTGACAGCGTAAAGTGCTAGTAATGTCAGTGCCACTTACATTTGGGGCATTGCTTTTTGACTGCAATCCATCAAAATGACATCAACGATAATTAACACTCCAGATAGAAAAGCTAATTAACTGAATTCATGTAAGATATTAATTAAATTGGGCCTCTTCATACATCTTGTGTTCATGAACCGCAGAATATGAGCTGGTGTCTTTGGCCACCAAAACTGTGTTCTTTTCACTTTTTTGTTTTGTAGGAATTAAAGAGAGATACTCTGTGCTCTCCAAGGCTTGTGGTCTGAAAACAAAGCCTTGTAGGGCATAGTCTTGCCCCTCAGGCCATATCCTGAAGTGGTGTGAGTGATCTCTTACATAACTAAGACTTTAAATGCTAAAGCTTTAGCTTCTGTAAGTTCACTGTACTTAAAGGGCCATATTACTTTACTGCCATCTATTTAAGGCCCCTAGCGATGCCGGCGACCCCACTGAACAAGTTTTGGTTAAATTATTGTAGACTTTAGAAGGAAATTTGAGCCCTGAGGCTTGTCTGGTCCCTGTGGCTTGCTTTTGATGGTCAGTGAGAAACTAGGCTATACCAGTGTATATATGTACTCAAGGATAACTTAAAAGTGAATTCTGATGATGTTTGTCATTTTCTGCATGGTAGAAAAGGCATTAAATGAAGTAAACTATCACTGTCAGGTTTCGGAGCATTTCACGCACAACAAAAATGCTAATCACTCATTGCTAATCATTTTCTTCCATCAGATGTACGATGTGTTTTTAAAATGCTGAATTGTTGACTGCCCTCGTCTTACAATGATGGATCCCATTGCCTTCATAAATTGAACAAATTAAATTGAACAAGGAAGGAATTAAGGAATTTTAATTTTAGAAACTTGCTGAATAAGGCCCAATGTATTTTTAAATAGAAAGAATGTTTGGATAATCTATTGAATCTCCCTTTAAGGCAAAAAAATGATCTAGTCACTTGATGTCTAATGTTGGGAAAGAAGAAATAAGAAGTGACAGCAGGAACAGGCTTATGACTCACTAATGGTTTAATGATTTGAGAAATTACAGTGAGGTTTCACAGGTCATGCCAGAGGCACTAGGTGGTCTTCTCAAAAAATGCTCCAGAGAGCAAGACACGTTTCAGGCGTGCTCTTGCATTAATGTGACCTGCTGTTCATCTTTGCTGATTGCCCTTCAAAGATGGTGTGACATGCTTCATGTACAGAATGTTAATGCAGCCTTGCAGCATTGTCTGCTAGATTACTAAAGTTTGGGGAAATGATCATTCTTCTTGAAGAGGGTCCACCTTACAACAGCAGTATTTATCACTGGCCATTTTTGTGGCAGCGTTCAGTGCTGAATGAGATGTAAAGCTCTTACATGGTTTTTGAACACTAAAAAGACAGAACTCCTACCTCCCTGCAGTCTTTAATGATAAGGTAGTCACTTTTCCTTGCCTATTCATTTAATATTTCATCACAAAGGCTGTACCAATAAGTTGTAATGCTGTGTCAATCATGTCAAATATGGGTAGCATGTGTGTAACAGGCCTTATGATTCTGACTTATGTTGAGTTTACTGATATGAAAAGCACAGGAGATAGAACACATTTGCATCACTTGAGTGTGTATCTTATCTTAAATCTGTGCTGAAATAATACAGTATCTGGACCATGCTTGTCGCTGGATCCAGTATGTTCCTTGACACTCGGTCCTTTGGCCACTCAACAGCTCTCGAGGCTCAGCCCTTTGACTGTTTATCATGTTCACAGGCCAAAATCAATATACTGGACGCCATCTGGGATGCTGTTGTCCTTGCCTCCTGCCCAGTAATCTAAGCAGGGATTCAGGGCTGTTCTCAGCAGATGTGTTATCTGCCCACCTGACACAGCATGTACTGAGTGTTCACTCACACACTTTCCAGTCACTTTCTTTTGTTTTCTATGCTATCAAAAATATGCTGGAAGCGAACCTTTTTCTTTTGGAACTGGAACCAAATGATTTAGATAGAACACGTTCCTTTCCTACACTCTTGCATTTCTTTGGTATTGCTTTGGAGTGACAGCAGAGAGGAACCCCTTTGCTTCCCAAAAGAACCATTGTTGTAAATGTTTAAATGACCCCCATAATGTTAGTGTTTTAAACCAAGTTAAAGGATTTTGACAGAATAGAAGATAGAACTAAAATCCAAAAACTATTATTTGTTGGAGGGACATTCAGACCTTAACCCTTTATGTTACCCTAGCACCACTATGGAGGATGCCCACTGCTCTGGGCATGTGTGCTCACTGTATTACTGTGTGTGTGCTTACTAGTGTGCAGGTGTGTGTGTGCCCACTGCATGGATGGGTGGAATTTCATCTGTGTCCAACCCAAATGGTGAATGTGGTTGTCTTAAGTCTTTAAATCTTAATTCCGTATGCCTGACAGACTTCACTCACTACAATACCCAACATGCAAAAATGTCATACAGTCATGGACATGAAATCCAGCTTCTTAGTAGTAACTAAATATATAATAATAAAATAATTAAATAATAATTAAATAATAATAATTAAATATTTAGCTTTCTTCTGCATTAACCAGATAGTACAAAAATATTAACTTAAAAATAATATTGTTTTTCACTTATAATATGCATCATCAAAAGGTGCCTCATCTTTCAACTGGAAAAATTCTCTTTAGAGACTGTTAAAGCACTGTTGTATGAGGCAGGTTTTCAGAACAGTTGTATTAATGAGTACATTGTTCATTTTGGTCCCATTTAATTAAAGTACTAGAGTATCTTAAAAAAACTGAATACTGTGAAAAGGGTTTTTGATCATTTAATTCAAAATGTCATTTTATATCCATTACATTTAAAGGGATATATTTAAATGTTTTAAGTTGATACTGTGATTAGTAATCTATTCTATTAGTTTATTATTTTCTAATAATTCAAATTTCCTAAGCCTGATAATAAGGCATAACCCTGATATAAAAGCCTGACAAAAAAGTCTTGAAAACAATCACATTTTATTTATATAGCACTTTTTACAACTAAGGCATTGTCACAAAGTAGCTTTACAGAAATTCAGGTCAAAGCCTCTTATGAGCTACCCAGTGGGTGACAGTGGCAAGGAACTTCCTCAGACTAAGAGTAAGAAACCTTGGGAGGAACCAAGGCTCAAAAGGGGAACCCATTCTCCTCTGGTCAACACCGGATAGAGGAGACAAAGCATGAAAAGAAAAAAAAGACAAAAGTCAAACAAAACAATATAATAAGAACTATATTTAAAGTGTGAGCTGTGTTTGGATGTGTATGAGTTATGAAAGAATGTGAGAGCTTAAGATAAAGGCTAAGTATTAATTGAAAGTCCATGCGAGTTAAAAAATCACAATAACACACACGGTAATGCAGTAATGCAGGTAATGTGGCATAAGTGAGCCAATGTGAAAATCCCAATGAGGACAGCATCACAGAGGACTGCAGTGTTTTGAGAAGCTGGGGCTGTGTGACATCAGGGTAGATCAGTTGGGACAGGGCATCTTGATTCATGAGAAAGTGATAAAAAGAAAAACAGAGGGAAGAAAATAAAACCCAAAAACAAAGGGTTAGGAAAGTTTAAGTAAATGTTAGAGAAGGGGAAGTAGGTAGTAGCACCCAACCATGAATGGACATGAACAAACATCAGCCAAGCAGCAGCTCAGGACATGGGAGGGAGAGAATGAAACATTTCATTACATTTAGAAGTATAGGTAAAAGGTGAAAAGCCTGTAAAGGAGGTTGTTTAGTAAGAACTGCAGTAATGAACAGAAACCTGGAAACAGTGTAGCACAGAGCAACAATGGGAAAACAGCCTGTAAAGAAAAAGTAAACCAAAAGTCAGCATGAAGAGAAATGTCACCTGACATGCAATGAATATGAAATATGACAATTATCACAAATTAGCTTTTTAACTATACTATTTTTAAGTATAATTTTAAGAGATATGTACGACAGTACTGGACATATACAATGTTTTAAAACAGAGGTTCTTAACCTTTTTCACTGTGCGACCCCCTTTTAGGCTCCAATAAATTTCACGACCCCCCTACCCCCGAGAAAAAACTGTATCAATAACTCGTAAAATATTCCAAGTACTTTTCATCATATTTTCTCACTTCCTTTGTTTTTTTTCTGTTCTGATGTTCCTGGAAGCGGGCATTTTGCGTCCCCTCTTCCAATTTGACTTTCTAAAAAATGCTCCATTTTAATTGAGCCTGGATGACGTGCCACAATGTGCATGCGCAATCCTGAATCAAGAATCAGATGAAAGAGTCGAGCAGAACAGCGAGTGAATCAGTTTGATTCAGTGAAAAAACTTTGTAAAAATGCTCTATTTTAAGCAACAGTGGGTACCAAGCCATGTCCTTCATGCGAGAGACACTCCATCAAGACTGAGAATGATACAGTGTGAAAAGTCTTAAATCTGATTCATCGCACATTTAGCTGACAAAATGTCTTAATTGGTGTCACATTCGCCCCCCTAGAAGTACATTGTGACCCCCTGGGGGGTCGCGACCCCCAGGTTAAGAACCCCTCTTTTAAAACATGGTCTAAAATCACTATTTGTTCAAGTCCAATAATTTTAACAAATGAGCATTATAGAACTGTACAAGCTGTTTACTCTAAGAAAGCACATGATTTTGTCAATCTGTTAAAACATCCCAATTTCAGTCATCACGGTGGTCTGCCACACCTACTGACTCATCCCACAGGAATGTGGAAATTATTTGCACTTTTGCTCCTACCAGATACTGCACTGTGAATGTGCTACATGAAACACTAAATCCCAGTCTTTGCATTGACATTGTCCATGACCAAAATCAAATGCAACTTACACCAGGCTGGTCAAGATCTTTTTAACAACCTGGTTTACCAGTATAGGGTGTGTTTTTCATGATCATGGATGACCAGTTTTTCTAACCACCTTCACCATTTAAGTCTAAATTAGGCTGTCTGAAACCAGCTACCATAATAATAATTGGCACAGTGGATAGTGCTGCTGCCTCACAACAAGAAGGACCTGGGTTCAATCCCCAGGTGGGGCAACCTTTGAAGTTTGTGTGTGGAGTTTCCTCCGGGTTCTCCGGTTTCCCTCACAAGACATGCATGGTAGGTGAATTGGTGACTCTAAAGTGTGGCCGTGGCCGTGTGTGTGTGCCCTACGTCGGACTAGCGCCCTGTCTAGGGCGCTCAGAGTTGCCGGCTGGGCACTGGCTCCTCCGTGGCCCTATTCAGGAATAAGCAGTATAGAAAATGCATGGATAGTCCCTTTTAGACTCTATTAATTCAAATGAGAGGTTTAAGTAAAAGTTGTACAACGATCACATGTTGGTTTTTGTAACATTAGAAATCCCAACACAAATAAATGATGTGAATATAAAATAAAATAATATATATATTTACTTTTACACGAGATATCAGGGATTACATGTAGTCAGATATGGAGTACAATGAAAGTACATTTAATAAGTCACCCATTTCTTTACCACACATTTGCTTTTGGTCAGATTAGCTATTAATTTCCATTCTCTAAGCAATCAGTTTAAAGTTTTACTCCATGCCTTCCAGATCTCAGTAACCTCAGGAAATGACTACAATCCCACAGTTGAATTACCAGTACTCGGTAAGACAAAAGTGTATTTACCTCCTGATACTTTGGGCCAAAATGACCCTGCCTTTCACCCTTGTTCAACCACTTAATATTATAATGTTAACTCTAACTGTTATCACTATATAAATCCTGATATGAAATGAGCCCAACAAAATGTATCCACTAGACCTACTTTTGCTCCAAACAGGCCTAGATTTATTTCTGTTTAACAGCTCTAACAGTGTAGTTCAATAATTGAGATGTAAACACAGTGATTGTTCAGGAAAGTTAAATGTAACATTGTGCCTCATAGAGAAACTTACCAACTTATACCTCTTTATAGTCATGTTGATAGGAATGAAATGTAAATACAGCCATTTTTTTTTACCATCAATAATGACCAGTGAACCAAGAATGCTATTTGTTTATAATGTGTAATCTTGAAAACTGTGTTAAAATCCATAAATAAGTAAGTTAATTATGTACTGTTTTGCCTTACAACACTCTGAATGTACCACTCTGCTATAAAGGAACTTAAAATGCATTTTAGTTCAAAACTTTACAGTAAAAGTATCATAAAACCAGGTTTTGTGGATGGAGTGGCACAACAGATAAAACCACCAGTGTGCCACCACACCATGTGGGAGACTGGCGTGCCAAGTCTGGACAACTATGAGGTGCTACGATAAGAGTCCTTGGGCAAGACTCCTAACAATGCTCTAACCCACCTCTGGATAAGAGCATCTGCTAAATTCCATGAATGTATATAAAAATAATGATCATATTAGTAAACACTTATAAAGTAATAGCCTTCTGTGAGGCAGTTTTAGTGACATTAAACAAAAGGCAACAGTTTTCTATCACAACTGTTGTGAACAATTCTTACTCTGTCATTTTATTTAGAGTGGCTTGTCCCACATTAAAACACTCTGGAATTCCACTTTATGCTTCAGTTTTCCTTACTCTGGGTGTTTTTCTTATTTTAATGGCCTGTGTGACAGAGTTGGTGTCTTCATTTTAGAGATGAAGCACTCTTTATACATAATGACTGTACCTGTCAGAAAAATGAACAAACGGCCACAAAGCAGGGAAATCTATGGAGAAAATAATAATCAGGCAGTAAGTCATAATAATGATACTAATCCATAAATTAGATAGTAAGTCATAACAAATCACAATTATGATAGTAATCCATAATAATGAATTGATTGAAATGATATTAAATTAGATATTATAGTATGTGATAATTATGAAAACAAGTCATAAGGAGATGCTGTTTTAATTATGACAGTAAGTCATAAAAATGAGACACTCATAATTATGAGATAGTAAGTCATAAAAATGAGACACTGTCATAATTATGAGATAGTAAGTCATAATTATGAGATAGGAGGACATAATGAGAGTGTCAGAATGTCCTAATTGATCTCATAGCGTCCAGTTTGGTCAGCAGGGTTGTGTGTATGATCAGTGTTGTCGGTCTTGGTGGGGGGTGTGAGGGTCAGCTGTTGTAAGCTGTGGGTGAATATGAAACCTGTTACTAAAGCTCTGCTGCTGAAGGGAGTGCTGGAGTGATCAGGACTGTGTGAGAGCGGGCTGCTTTATCTCAGAGGAACAGCTAGAGCTGATCTTTAATCAGAGCTGCTGCAGTAAAACCGGATCACTCCATTTCACTCCCACCCGGGGGGGGTCTCCAATCACCGTGCACTCTGGACATACGAGCTCATAGCCTGCGCGAGCGGAACGGAGCGGGACCTCTCCTGCACACGGCCGGAGAACATGTGGAAATAGCTGTCCGCCTGCCTCTCTGTTCCCCCGCCGAAGCAGCAGGAGGAGGAGAGTGAGAGTGGAGTGAGGAGCAGCAGCAGCGGCGGCGGCGGCTCCGCTGTGTTTGTTGATTTCTCCTGTATTTACAGCAGCGTTAGAGCGGCGTTACAGCGCGTCCCGGCTGCGGGAGGAGAGCCGGGCTCATTCACTCTTCCTCTCGTCCGCAGGTTCACGCTTCATCCGAAGGCATGCTGGAGAAACTTGACCTCGAGGATGAAGGTAAGCCTCTCAGATGTTTAAACGTCCGCCTGCTCGGTGGAGTCTTCGTCTCCGTGCTGTGGCAGCGCTCTGCGCAGCCGGCTCTTCTGCCTCCGTTTGCTCTCATTCATCGCTTTCTGGACGCGTTAAAGGGCCGATATCGCAGGATTGAGTCGGTGCTTAAACGCTCAGGTTCCTGCACGTCGTACAATCTGTACGTGACGGGGTCATCGCTGTTGTGACGTCACAACAGCGACATATTTACACATTCGCCCTTAACAGCTGATTCGCCCCGCCCCCTTCACCCGTTGATTTTGAGAAATTCCAAGGGATTCCCAGATTGAAACGTTAAGGTTCCTGCATGCTCTAAAATCTGTACATGACAACAGTGTCAACACAGGCAGTTTTGAAGTCAGTGTTTTTGTGACGTCACAACAGCTACATATTTACATATACACGCCCTTAAATCCAACAGCAGTTTCGCCCCGCCCCCTTCACCAGTCGATTGGACCAAATTAACAGTTTATTCAAATTGGCTAAAAGGATTTAAACATTAATTTTCCCAAATACGTTAAAATCTGGAAATGATTGTATCAACAGTCTTGAAATCTGTATTTTTGTGATGTCGCAACAGCTACATATTTACATATTAACAGCTGATTCGCCCCACCCCCTTCACCAGTTGATTGAAACGTTAAGGTTTCCTGCATGCCATAAAATCTGTACATGACAACAGTGTCAACCCAGGCAGTTTTGAAATCAACGTTTTTGTGGCGTCACAGTAGCTACATATTTACATATTTAAGCCAACCGCAGATTTGCCCCGCCCCCTTCACATTGAAGTTATAAGGAGTATTTCAGCCTTGACAGAATAAAAGGCACAGTATCAAAAACACTTTGTGTAAGCGTACGTTATTAGTTAGTGTCAGGTCCCCTATCATTGCTCCAGATATCCGCCACTGCGGGATCTTGTTCAGTTCCTCTCTCTCCTTTCGCAAGTTGACTGGAGGAAATTTGCTTAAATCATTTGGCTAAGGGTTCGAGGGAACTAGGCCTTACTCCCAAATAACCAAATTTGGGGAAATTTTGGGTCAGCTGATGACTGCTTTCCCTAATGCATTAACTGTGAAAGCAGTAGAACATGGGAGGAGGGAGTGTGTTATTGTGAAATTCTATTCACTGCAATGATGTTATTTCATGACAATACACAATGTTTTCTATTGTTTTAATTCAACAGTTCCAAAAATAAAGTAAGAAATAAACAATGTGCCACGAACACAGTTTTTAATGTTTAATGTTAGCATTTCCTTCCGCCAAACTATAGTTCCTTAACTGTTAAGCCTGCAGCTGCTTCTCCACCTCCTTATATAGAATAACAAATTAAGTGGGTGTAAAACAGAGCAGTACTCATTGGAAGTGTTGCTGTGTAGGTTTGTAAGGTACGTTATTTGGTTTGAGACACTGAATTAGATCAGCCAGTCAGAGGGAGCATGGTTTGTTGCATCAATTAAAGTAGAACTGATCATTTGAATGGAATGTGGGAGAATACAAATCAAAATCCAGCTTCGTATAAAAGCAATTTCTAACATTGAACAACTTTGTCAGTGTGTGCAGCCAGGGGATCAATAAAACCGGTGATATTGTCTACTGTTTTAGCCATTGCTTGTAACCCTAATGACTGAGGAATTATGAAGTGCTCCTCAAAGTGTTATGTTCCACAGGGTTCAGCTTTGGGGCCTATGACTGATGTAAATTGTGACTAGTTATACTTAGACACACATGATTCAGATTCAGGATGGAAAATGGTCATATGAGGAAAAAGTGGCTTGTGTATTTAGAATTCAAAACTGTACAAACTCAAGAGGATAATTGGATATGAGGCCTTTACACTGAAATACATAATTAATGGATAGTTCTTTTGTTAAACATTTTTAGTTTCCTCTCATTTCAAGTATTCTTGCCTTTATATGCTACCAGTGCCGTATAAAGAAATGTGAGGGTATGTTCTGTGGCAATTTAATGTCCATTGCTTTGCACTGAGAAACACTGACGGTCCACAAAAATGTATTGTTAGAATTCTTGGCTGAATAAAAACCAGATGCTCTGTCAAACCTGCATGTAATCTCAGTTAAACGATTTAGTTCCTGAAACTGAAGGACATTTGCGGTAGGATATTATTGCTCTAATTGAAGAATGTTCACTCTGGGGCACTTGTGCCTCCTCAGAAATGAGTGAACAGGGAGTGCTTGTTTGGAGAGGGGTGTGAAAACGCCCTCAGGGGCTCTTTTTCAGAGCGAACATGTTCCTCTGCAGTTGGAGAGAGCTTCCACGTTCTTGCCTTTACCTTACAGTGAGGTGGGAGTGTCTTTCAGGCCCTTGTGTGACGATGTAACAGGTTTTTCTTGTCTGTCTTTTTTTGTTTTTAACTTTGCCATTTGTTAGGTAGTTCTTGAAGGAGTCATTATTTTAAGAAAACTAGAGTGTAGAGTAGGTTTAAAAGGGCTACAATTTTTAGAGCAGTTCTATGAATATTTGCTTAAATGTGTGGGAGTGAGTCTTGTGATATTGTGCATATTGATGTAAAAAGGCTGGAGAGCAGAAGGGTCAAGATGTGCTTATTCAGCAGTGAACAGGTTCTGCTCTTTGCAAAGATTAAACTCTTCTTTCTGAATCCTTGAGCACAAGCTCTCGGAGGTCAGAGATCATAGTCCCTGCACTACAGCCTATTCAGTTTAGGATTACCTCTGGCAATGTTAAATGTTAACCATGAGATTTACTAGTTAATCTTTGTTATTTAAATATTGTTTTGTGAATGGTTGTGAAAGGAAGGTTCTTAGGGATGATTATTTGTTAGTTGAATAGTTGAGCATCTGTTTGTTTTGATGGTATTCTCCAGGTTTTATTCAGAAACTTCCAAATGAACCAAAAATAGAGTCCTTCATCAGAAAGATTTTGAAGTGCTGACTCAAAGATTATTATTAACTCAAGAAGAACAGGAGCAGGACAGCACTCAAATCAATAGAATATGTTTATTGAAATTGCAGACCAAATGAATGGATGTGTTTAGGCTCAAATGTATACTTCAGTGTGCGTAAGTGAAATATTGTATAGTTATATAAGAGCTGTCCTACATCATTTCTCAAGCTGAATTAAGCCACAAACATTTGTGTGGAGTGTAGTGCATTTTATCAGCCTTTATATGGAGTTATTGTTCATATTTGTCAAATGATAAAAACAAATAAATTACAGTTTATTTATTAATTAATATGTTTTAACTTGTGCCATGTGGTCCACGTCACCAAACTGCAAACTGTTTTCTCAGGGAAATTTGATATTGGTTTGTATACCATGGAGGAATAACAGGTTTCATGGATTATGAAAAGTACTGATCCAGAAAACACACGCTAGGATACATGATTTGCACTTGTTGGCACCAGACAGAACGTGTGTCTTTCCATGGTGGATTTGCATTAACACTACTCTACAATATTTATACGTTATTGTCACCAGCTGGCTTAAGCTGCATTAAGAAACACATTTACAGTTATTGTTTTAACGGTGGTTTTGAGAACAACTTCAGGTACTTGTTCAGAAATTCCAGCAGGTATTCTAAGCTTGTAAAATGCAGTTCAGGCCAGTTCTATAGGATTATCATACTTTTAAGATTTCTAGCTACAGCTTATAGCCAGCTATGTGCACTGTTTACAGTAACATTAGCTTATGACCAAGAAAGATAAAAAAAAACTTTCACATTGCTGATTAGATGTGGTGCTGTCTAGTGCCTGGAATTCTTAGTTTGTATTCTTAAAGATTGCCTTATGTGTTTGGCAGTGAGCTGTTTTGCCTGTTTAGATGTTGTGCAGAATTATTATCAAAATGTATCATATTATCAAAATTTACAAATAAACATTTGACATACAAAAAAAATGAACAATATAACCACCCTTTCTCCCAAACACTGAGGTGTACATGACATGACAAGAGAGATGTACTGTTTTCCTTTAATGTAAATCTTCTGCTTATGATGGACCCACAAGTTCTAAACAGGGTTTGGTTCAGGAAGGGGGTCCATATCATTATTCTTTCATCTTTGATGCTTTTACTGTTTAGCCACGCAGTGGAGTACTTCAATGCAATGTGATGGAGCATGGTCCTGCAAAAGAATCCTGATCTTTTCGAAAGATGTAGACTTTTTACTGGAGGACTGCTTGAAGAAAGAATCTTCTAACGTGCAGTATGTTTGGGGTTTGATTTTGAGTCCATCTTCAACCTGAAACAGTCCAACGAGCTCATTTTTAATAATACCAGCACATACCAGTACCCCAGCTCCACCACCCAGCTCAAGTACAAGTGGAGCTCTGTGCTCATTACTGATCTAGCTATGGACCCATCCATCGGATCTTATCTATAGCAATTTCAATTGCTGCATCCCTCTGAAAGATATTTTACAATTTTTGACTTTTCATAGTCATTTTCTTCCCCTCATTTTGCCTGAGGAAACTAAGCTGCCTAATAATAATGCATACCTTCATATAGGCTGTTGACCTCCTTAGGCTACACCCTCCCACATTACACAACTACACATCACCTGATATGCTGACATCTAAAAAGCGTTTAATAAGCTGTCCATATACATATATAGTTTAGAGTAAGTGACAGGATTCTTCTTGATCTTGAATTATTAACCTTACACCTAATGTACATGCAAGGTTGGGACTGGAGCAGACATAAAATCTCAGAGTGGTTTTGTCTTCCAGCACTCAAGCAAATGGTATACCTGGCTAAGTACAAGTGACAGCTGTACTTGTCTCTGTTTATGCATTAAACAGGGCCCAGTTTACTAAAAGCATTTTAATGGTAAGATCAGCTAAACTGAGTGAGAGTGTGTTTAAACTGATTCACAGTTAACTGTTTAAGAATCAGCTTTTTTTGCTTCACTGTTTGCTTCTGTTGTAATGAGCCGAGCTGTTTTGTGACTGTAGACTAAAAGCAGCCATATTCAAAAAACAGCCCCAGCTGACACACTCCCTATAATTTTAACATGTCTGGGTGGGCTTGCGTATACAAAGGAATATGTTATTATTTAAGTGTGGAATTTTGTGAGAATTTGCATTTCTTGCTCCTAGCCTCTCTCTACAGTGGGGGCGTGGTATCCTTGCTTTGCCACACCTCTCTAGAAGGAAACACAGAGATACAGATCTGTAACAAAAAGTGAGAGAATCATGTTATGCAGTAATGTTGTTGTGTGTAGTTAGCCAGGTGCTGAGCCTGAAGTAGCAGCAATAAAGATGCTGTTCTGCTTATTATACGCAGATACAGCATCATAATAATTTTACAGGTTTTTTTAAAGTTAAAAATTCTAGAAAATTCTGGTTTAATTCAGGCAATTTTACAACTTAGTTTATATATATGAGCTCTGTGGAAAGTGAATGGTGCATTCAAATAAATATTCAATTTACAAATAAACAGTTTATTTTAGTGTTCAGTTTTCAGTAAGGAGCACACTTTTAAGAGCATATAAGCAGGGAACGGTGGAGAATGGGCATATCCTTTTTTGGGCTGCTTTGGGTTGCCTTTTGTATGTAGTATAAACTGTTCTAACCCATAAGTCAAAATTTCCACTGAGGCTTCATAATTTACTGCTGTGTTTTTTGTAAGTCAAAGATCCAGACTCTGAATGTGGCCATGTGTATAGGAACGCAGCATCCTTTGAAATGTTTAGTGTTGGCCCATTGCAGGATGGGCCTACAAAAGCATTGACATAGATGTCTGAGAACGGGACAAAAAGGGAATATGTGGTCAATGCAATACTTTAACAATGTTAAAGTATACTGCTTTAAAGCATGTGAAAAACAGTCTGTCCAGCAACAAAGGAACCATTCTGCAGTAATTCAGTTCTTTGAATAGCTTGGTGGACATTTGCCAGAGTGTCATGCCTCTGTGGTAAATCCAGACTACTTTCATTGGCCAATTGTTTGGGCTATTTTGAGGATTTCTTTTCATGTGGCAGTCATTTGCTTAAAAGGCCAACAAAAACACAGTGCTGTGTATTAGTATAAAGGCACACTGTTTTCAGGGAGTCCTTACTGATCATTTGAGTTTCACCAGCAGTTAATAGGTTAACACACTGTACAACCTTTGTGTAGGCCAATAGCTAGAAGCCACCTGTTTGAAAGTTTTTCTTTGTTTCCATGAGCTAAACCTGGATAAATTTGATACTCAAATTTGAATGCATCATGAACATAACATCACTTGAAATACAGCGTTGACATTGACCAGCCTAAGTATCCTGTTCCTATCAGTGTTGCATTAGAACAAGATATAACACCTTTCTGCTTACAGTCCAGAATAGACCATTAGTTATTCATTTCTTAGTGTCACGAAACAGCAGAAACCAGTGACCTGTTCATAGGCATCCTGTGGGGTCCATGACTCAATGAGTCAGAGCTGTTTTGGTGGCATGAGGGAACCTACACTATATTAGGTTGGTGGTTTTAACGATATGGCTGATTGGTGTGTATATACTGTAAATATCTTTTAGACTGGTAACTTTTCAGGGGAAGGCAACAAAGCTTACCCATCAGTGAAAATCCTGGTTGTTTTTAAGCATTTCTATTGGTCCATTGAGCTTGAAATTTGGATATGGAAAGAAGAATTACCAATTCAAATCTTAAAGGTGGTACAAGACAGCAAAGATTGAGAGTTAGTTACTGTACCCTCATGTTACTTATATTACAGAGTCCAATCTTTTAAGCAGACATCAGTTCTTTTGCAGGAGTGTGTAGGTAGATTTTTTTCTTTTCTTTCACACCTCAACAGATGCTAAAGCATTTTCTGTCTTTCATCATCATCATCAATTCCCTAAACACCTCCCCAAAAGTAGAGTTTTTGTCTTCTCACAGTGTAAGGATTGACAGAAACACTAGATCTTGGGGTTCCCAAATCTTTAATAAGTTTGAAGCTTGATTTTTCTCAGTTTATCTTATGGAGACATGGGTCTAAAAATAATCCTTCTCATGACCCTAAATTCACATTGCAAATTCTGAATGCAAACAATTACAACCAACAGTTTTATTTCCTCTGGATCTATGAATAATTGATTAAAAGCCAGATTTAGGATTTGAGATCTGATCTTCTCTGAAATGACTCTTGACAAATAACAGTCTCTCTTTTGTACAGTCTTGGAAATGACCTTCTCAGATGTTTTTCTTTTAACTTATTGACATGATAGTGGACTCAATGTACAAAAGATGATTCCAAAGCGATGATCGCACTGACTTCACAGAACTCATATTTTATTAGCAAATTTTATTGATTGAATAATTATGACTTAATACATCTCATCCGTAACTAAGCCTATTTACGGTGTTGACTGGTTGCTTTAAACCACATCTTTCCTGTGTAATGTAAAAATACATATCTGGACACCCCTTCTAATTAATTCATTCAGCTACTTTAATTGTTGTCAGATGTGCAAATGTACACCCAAAACTTGCCTAGTTCCTTTAGGCGAGTATTGCCGATAGAGTATGAGTCACTGGAGCAGATGAACATGAACCTGTTGGCACCATGCCTAATGCTGAATGTTGGCTAGACTGGTATAAAGCCCCCTGCTCTGAGTTGTGGACCTCTGGAACTGTGTTCTGCGGAATAGTGGTGCTTTAGAATCTAGGAAGAAACCCTTTAGCTGGACAGTAGAGACCGTTACTCCAACAAAAGCAGGATAAAGTCTTGATTTTGGAAGAAGCAATGAATAAGCAGGTGTGCCAGTACTATGAGCAAGTGTCTGTAAAGTTTACCTTAGGCTTCATAAGTCCCTGAAGACCAAGTGTTTGTGGTTCAAGTCATGAGAGGCAGGAACCTGTGAATGCTGTAAGCTGCTATCTGTACTATGGTATACCTTTCTCACTAGATCAGCCAGAGGACATGAACTGTCAGTCATTGTGCACAACAGCGAGAAGCAGCTGCTGACAGACGGCACTTGGCAACCTTGTCAGTAAAGATCACCTCACACCGAAAACTTGGCCCAGAAATCGAGCGCCGCCTCAAAGCAGCCAGCTGGGTTTATATGGGCTACTGGGGAAGACGCACTGGGGCCCCCAAGGCTGCCCCATTCCAGCCACACAACAAATGGCTCCTGTGTTGTCTGGACACATCCCAGGAAACTGTTTAGTCTCTGGGAGTGCTACTGTAAGAATTGCCATGGCAACTAGCATCAGAGTGGCAGACTGAGCCTTCTCTGTGACAGACTCGCACAGATTTGCCACACAGACGGCCTTACTGGGCTGCTCATCCGGTGTTAACTGTTTTTTGGAGGCAGTTCTGTTCCATATGAAGATGTTTTGTGGGTCAGATTCACAGTGCAAACACTTTCTTCAACTGAGAACATCTTTAAGATGATCCTGAGTGGTGCAGCAAGTCATCTGGAGACCGACAGGTTGATTCCAAGCAATGCCACAGCCATTTGTGGCCAGGAATCCCTGATAGCCTAATTGACCTAACTGTTTGTGGTCTGCTGTTCAAAAGGATGGTGTGGTGCTTCAGGTGACTTGGATGAAATGCATTTTAGTTTCACCCTCCAGTCCTGTGAGCATCGTGTGAATGGAGGAAGTCCTAGCTAGAGGTTGTTGGAAATAACATTGGGGAAAAATCTAGTTTTTCTCTGATCTTAAGGGTTTTCTCATGGGCTGACATCATCTTAGAATCAAAATGATTTAGTTTGTTTTTATCATGCAAATGTAAATCAGCTTAGGCATGTTTCAGGTCTAAAGCAAAGGTAGGCAATATTAATATTTTTTTGTTTTTGTGATTAACAGTATGCGTTTCTGAAATTCTTGGATAAGGTCATGTACTTAAATACTGCATATTTCATTACAAAGAGCAACATTATGTCTGTTTAACCCTATTAGACCCTATTATCATACTGTCTTAAATGGTTAATTTAATGAAAATAAAGGTTCTTTAACAAGAACAAAGTTAATAGCTATATCCCCAAATTCTGTATCCTAGAAATCTGTTCAAACCAAAAACAATTTAGGTGTTATGTTTGATGTGGTTTAAGATTAGAGAACCTCTGCATAAGATATCTGCTCCTGTTTACTGTTCCAGTGATGCATGGTTTTACAAAGGAGTTTTATGGAAAGTGTTTTTCTGTGCAGCAGACCTGTGACCTTTTTCTGCCTTTTTTGTATAAGCTGCCAATAATGTGCCTCCCTCTTTTAGCATGCAGAGAACACAAGCATACACATGTTGTCAAAGTGTAAAGTTCAGTCATTCAATTGTCCTGATGAAGTTACATGTAGCTGTTTCTTATACAGACAATTGACACATTAAAAGAAAAAGTAAAATATCTTCAATATTGGTCACTTCAATCTTTGAAATAAGATAATGTACTGACTGTGAAGGCCATATGATATGATGCATCATTTTCATACTCATTATTCAGTGACCCCCTTGTGCCCTGTATAGACTGGAAAAGTTTAGAAATGCTTACTCATATGATAAAGGCAATCAATTTAAATAACTGCACTTCCTGACCTCGGTCCTGTGCATATTTTACCATTTGCTCTTCACCCAGCACTCCACCAACATCAGTCTCATTAACAGTTCCTTCCTGAGTTGAATGGGTTTTTTAGAGCAGGGACAAACTATTACTACAAACTATAAAACTATTGAGAACAGGGGGATACTCCAGGACCAGGGGTTTGGGTAATGTTCCCTGTGGTTCAAGACAATTCCAGTATAACAGAACCACTGGACACCCCCATTGAGTGTCATTAATTCTTTTTAACTGGATATAATGCTGTTAGATATATTTTTTTAAATGTATGAATCACTGTATCATGTATGAGATAATGTTGGACTCACTGTTTAAGAATCTGCTACTACTAAAGCATATTGATCTAAATGTTGTATTTCTGAAAATGTCATTAAATATCGCAATGCTATATTTTTAGTATATCGTCCACCCCAATGTGATCTGACCTCTAACTAAGTACTTCAAAATGGAAAACTCTGATGCCCTTTTTCCCCTCCAAGGACATAAAAGCTTGAGATTTTTTCTAGACTTTAGTTTAAATGTTTATTTTAGCTTCTGTTCATGCTTGATCTTTTGCCAGCTTAGAGAAATTATGTGCAGTGTGTCTGGTTCTTTCTGCATGTGAAGGGCTTATTTGTCTTTTTTCCTGTTTCTTTGCAGCTGTTGAAGAGTCAGAGAGTGATATTTACATGCGCTTTATGAAGTCACACAAGTGCTATGACATTGTCCCCACTAGCTCCAAGCTAGTAGTCTTCGACACTACACTACAAGTAAGTGGTCTTTTACCATAGAGCCCTGTCTGTCTTTGTCAGATACCATATCTGCTTCTAACATGTTTGTCATGACCTGCACGGCTTTCAATTCTCCAAAGCTCTTAATAAAAGAACCCTTCTGTTCATTCTTTCATCAAGCAAATGATTACAGATTGAACATAAAACTAGAAACCTAATACAAAGTCACTCTCTGTTTCACACAAAGCAGCAAGCTAATGTGTCAGTGTAAAAAGTATTTGGTAGTGAGGAAAAGAGTAAATGCCTGATGACGAGGGGGAAAATGTACTGCTGAGATTGATTGAAGGTGTGAATTCAGGTGTAAAAATATTCTTCCCCCCACCCAAAGGATATGGGGTAAATATGAAAATAATACATTTCCAGTCAGTGGTATGGATGGTTTAGGAACACCTGCTCATACAATACTTCTGAAATTAAGAGCAACTCTCTCTACTGTCCAGACAAGGCTTACTAGATTTTGGAGCAGTTCTGTGAGGATTTGATTGCATTCAGTGACAAGAGTGCGGTCAAGATGTTGGATGATCACCAGGCCTGCTGATTGCCAACTCAGCAACTCGTCCCTGAAGTATTGGATAGAACATCATCATTCCAGAGAAAACAATTTCACAGTGCTGGGGGACTTTATATCCCTCCAGCCCACGTGTGATTAGGCATGGTGCCAATAGGTTCATGTTTGTCTGAACCTGTTCTAGTCAGAGTCCTATTTTATTGGCAGTATTTTTCTACAGGGACAGGACAAGCTGTGGGTATGCATGTTCAAATGCCTTACATCTTAGGAATCCTGTTTTTGAGCTGAAACTTGAGGAATTATTAGCTATTTGTGATGAATGGATTGACAATAATATTTTTAGTAATAAGTAAAAATAAAAAAACAACCTAAATGTCCTTTAATTTAGATCCTTCCTTCCTAATTCAGTCTCTTCCTTCACATTTTACTGTACAAAGTATGAATCTCAGTTAGTAAGAATTAAAAACAAAAATCTCTGGATGCACTTTAAGCATACCTATCCTACAGCTGTTGTCCTTCATTCTCCATATGAAACCTGGAGCATCTGCTATCAGTTCAGAATGTACAATAGACCTAAACATACCTAGAAGCTTCCACCCACTCTCTTATCTTCACTACTTGTTTAACACTGGGACGTTTTTAATTGAATGTGCCCATTAGGGTCAAATCAACACACCAAAGAGGTATTCAATGAAGGTGCTTGAAGTGTTCTCTGAGATCCCTCCTTTCCCTCGGGTGCTGAAGCATCACGTTTCAGGTTTTTTTTTTTCTAAGCTGCCAGTGCTCTTTACTGTCACAGGAAAGTTTCAGCAAAGCAGTGAGCCAGCTTTCTGTATCAGCCACAAGCTTCTCACGTCACTGTATCAGATTTGTGAGGCAAATTACCTTGCAGGTCTCTTTTGTTGTTTATTTCTGTAGGTTCTCCTGCTGCGTGGTTGCAGACAGCTGCCTGTGCATGTCTCAAGTTCCAAAAGTTGTTGTTCTAATTTTCAGACAGTGTGAATGAAAGCCTGTATACATCCTTAGTATGTGTATGTGTATCCTTCTGCTACATCAAATAACTGCCTTACTGCATGCTTCAACATTCTGGGAAGAAGAATTTACACCACTAGCATAGTAATGGCTGGGAAAACCTCAATATGTCAATGAGAAGTAGAGAAGTATAGAATAGAGGTGCTTTAAGCCCCCCAGCATTAAGCTTTGGTGCAGTGGAACTGCTCTTTGATATGATTGTAATCAATGCAATGCTTTTGGGATGCGTCGGGGATCTGGTGGAGGGGTGATCATCCAACATCCTTACCATACTAATGCTCTTGTGGCTGAATGCAATCAAATCTTCACAGCAATGCTTTGAACTCAGTGAGAAAGCCATCCTTGAACTCTAGAGGCAGTAGTTACAGTTACTCCAAATATATACCCTTGATTTTGGAAGAAACTAAGAGCAGGTGTCTGTATACTTATCCAAGATTACCATTCATGGCCAGGAATGTTTTAGCTGTTATCCAACAGTTTATCCAATATTACTTTACCAATTCTTGTCCCATATAGTGTAAGTTGATTTTGAAAAATAGTTTATTGCCTCTAGTGTTCATTTGGCACACTTTGACCAGATGTATACAGGCGCATCATACCTGAGTGTTCCAGAGCAGGTGCATCATACCTGCCAAGAGCTGAAAATGCCAAGAACTGTAAAGAATATTGGTTATGTTTGGGTTTGCGAAAGTTTGGATTTGTGTTTCATTTGCTTGTTGAAAGGATTTGTGTCTATTGTTGCAGCATTTCATGATATTTTAACTATTACTATAACTAACTGATGATTGTAGGTAACCAACAGGAGGTGAATTAAGATGAAAATGGTTCTTTAGGTGATGCACAAAAGAACAGCCTTTGGTTTCTTAATGGTTTCATAAACCGTGTGTGTAATAGAAATTTGCTTGAAGAACTGCTTTTTCAAAATGTTTGAACCTCGAATTATAGTGCTAGTGCATTAGACTGAGCTCCATGAAGAACCGTTACATTGGTGAAGAATCTTTGCCAATGTAAATATCACTTTATTAAACCAGAAGAGGTTTTTCTATGAAGATGACAAACTGTGTCTGTGAGGAAAAGCCAACGGAACAGGTTCCGAACGGTTTGGCCCTCCAGTGAAAAAGAGGCCAATGATGTAGCAAAAGATGTTAGTCCTGAATTAGGGATACTTCATAGTTTCTTATCATTTCAGCCCTCACTTTAGTAAATCATAGGCAATCATGTATCTGAATGCGCATTGTAAACTGTGGTCTGCAGCAGACTGCTAAACAGATCTATGCAGGTTCCTCATAATGTTCCATTGTGTGACATGAGCGACTTCACCTTCAGATCTTCAGTACATGTAGAGCCTTGATCATTTCAATCAGATTGTGGACCTGTTTTTTGTTTTTTTTGTTCTTTTGGTCAGGGGCTTTTGGGTGATGTTTGGTCAGAGCTTGCAGAGTGCAAGAGATGTATCGCTCTTTTGTCAATAAGAGTAATTATTTGACATCAAGGAGATAAATTGTACTCTTTTCAGCATCGCTTCACCAAAGCGCTGCAGTGTTGATTGTTTCAGCTGCTGCAGCAGAGTGATTATGTGGCTGATGTCTGACTCACTGCAGTGGTATGCAGGCTGGCAGCAGTGGAACAGAACAGAATCACCACCCCATCCAGGAGTTTCCGTTTGTCTAAAGAGGAGGCCCAGGGGTTTGTCTCATTACGTGGCCCACTGTGACACGATTAAACTTTAATACTCTAAGATTGAACCAGACCAGCATCCAAGAAGAGAGAGAAGAGAGGCCCTGATGATTTATTTAACAGAGCCTGGAAATGCCATGATTAATGCTTTGTGTGGTTTCTGTACGTTGAAGTTGATAGCTTCCAAAACAAACAGCTTTTCTTTCTGCTTGTTCCTTTTATCTTGTGTCACGGTTCATCAAGAAAGGTGAAATGCTTAATTTGTTCATTACATTAGAAGTTTCCTTCGTAGCAGTTTAGTTTGAATGTCAATTCGGAGGGTTTTGTGGCATTTCCTCAAACTCATAAGAAATGTAGCATGTATACAATCATTTACTGTTGACACGGATCATGTAGATTTGTTTAGTTTTTCATTCCAGGAATGTAGAGAGCTCTGATGTGGAATCTCTTCTTTCTCAGTCAGAGCAGAGCAGCAGCTGGTGTTATTGCCCAACCCGTAAATATAGTAAGGTTAAGTTTATTTATAAAGTGCTTTTACTGCAGACATTGTCACTTTACAGTGATCCAGTTCACTGAACATTTCATCACTTACTGTTAGTACAAAATGGGTTAGGACCTGAATATTCTTGTGGACTAGCCTGCCAAACCTAGTATTAAAATTAGTATAAACATTATAATATCAGTGTGTTGTACACAATTGGTATGCAGGCATATTTTAATGCCGTATTTTTTTTAGCTTTTTTGTCTTCACATTCATGTGGAAGAATGCAGCTTTTCTCCATTGTTTCACCATGATTTATGTTTGAGTGAATGCTGTATGACAGACCAGTGTACTCTTGTCAAAACCACTAAAATCTTCAGATTGCATTGCAATTGGCAAACAATAGGGTGAAAGCACTGCATTTTTTCATTCTGCCATTATGATGCATATGGCAGTGTTTCCCAACCCTGTTCCTGAACACACACCTGCTCTGCATGTATTAGAGCTTACCCTGCTCCCCACACACCTGATTCAACTAATCAGCTCATTAACAAAGCCTTCAGAGTTGCAAGGGCTGTGTTAAAGCTAAAATGTTTAGGGCAGGTGTGCCTCCTGGGTTGGGAACACTGGCATATGGGATTTCAACAGGAGTCTTGTGGACATGACACTTCACCAACAAATTTGCATGGTTGTTGTGTCAGTGTAGTAATTTCAAGGAAATAACTCCATTTTAGTCTTTGAATGCACCATTATTTTTATATTAAAAGCACAAGGGTGGCACCAGAAGCTGCTACAATTGTGTGCAGTCTGAACTTGCCAATGTAGGTTTTAAGGTAATTTAAGTATAATTTACTTAATTGAGCAAATGCAACTGTATGAAATTAGTCAGTGTTTTAGAAAGTCTCCTATGTTTTTGAACCCACATGGGTGCTGGTAATACCAAAACTGGTGCAGAATGTGATGTGATTAATTTCCCCCCTTTTTCTTAGGTTAAGAAGGCCTTTTTTGCCTTGGTGGCCAATGGAGTTCGAGCTGCACCGCTGTGGGAGACTAAGAAGCAGAGCTTTGTAGGTGAGTGGTCACAATGCTGCATGGGTAATGGAGCTGGATCTTTAGGCTAGATGTTACACTGTGATTGTCAAATCCTTATTGCATCTTTACTGCATTATAAAAATCAGACTTTCAAAGTCAAATGTCCATTCTTAAAGGTTGCACACTTCTCATGATGAGTGGTCTGGACGGGTTTTAGCTGTTGGCACCACCAGTCTTTGGCCTCTGGTTTACTTGAGTGCTAATTCTACTCAGAAATAGTTGGCATGCCCCCAGCACACCCATTCCTGCCTTCGTGCTGAGATTTGACCATTCTAACTAGCTGCTGAAGTTGTGCACTGTTTGGAAAATGCTCAAGGCATAATTCCAAGCAGCTTTTCTAAGATTTGTGTATAAAGATCTTTGGATTTGTGCCTTCTAGGAATATGCCAGACTTCAAAGTCTTATTTTTGTAGTCAGTTAAAAGCCATTGCCAGCCCTTCCACCACCATTAGTTCAAGTGAATTGTAAATATTTTGCTATAAACAAGGTTTAGGTTTCTGTAAGATTGATTTTAGAGGGTTTACATCCCATGACATTTAAATGTCTCAGTTTCACAGATGTCTAGTTTTGTATAGCACAGACAAGTTTAGCTCAGATAAACAACTTTTCAGACATGTGGTTTTTTTTATGTCTACTGATCCAGACCTCAAATCCCAGAAAATCACAACTCTTAGGATCACTAAAGGACTTCAGCAAATAAAAACAATCATAAACGGGTGTCTGTAGCATGCGTCCTCCTGCCCTCGGCTTTCAGTGTCTGCTGTTGAGTTCTTAATGGAAAAACATCAGATGAGGCCATCGTCTGAGCGAACGTGTAAGAGTGGAGTGCCACACATGGGTGATGAGCGTGGGAGGATGAGCTCTCTCTCTCTCTCTCTCTCTCTCTCTCTCTCTCTCTCTCTCTCTCACACACACACAATTCTTCATTGCACCCAACAACCCTGCCAGCCCTCTCCCACTGAGCATTATCCATGTCTATATAGAGAGCCACTCACGATAGAAGCACGTGCTCACTAGTGACTAGACAGTCTGGAGTCGGAGTGCTGGGGTCCAGCTTTCTTCCAGCCCATTTCACCATGTGACCCACATTTCGTATTTGTGTATTTATTTTCTGTCTCATTCAGAGTGTATGCACATGTATAAAAATGAGAAAACAAACATTTACAAACTTCAAACAGTAGGTCCTTCAGGGCCTATGTAGAGCATTTTCCACCTGTGCTCCAGTCACAAAGACTGCTAATTAGCTGCTGAATTGGAGTTGAATCAGGTGCATTAAATAAGTAGGAACACTAGATTCACTAATTTCTTACCTAGATTATATTGCTTGGTGATATTGATGATGTTCAGTATTGTGATATTTTAATAATCAACAGTGTGAGAGAGTATTTAAATGGCTGCTCCCCAAATGTTCTGTTATGAGAATGGTGTATTCAGTTTTGTTCTTGAGCTACCTGAATACTTATTTTTGCTGTTTTGTCTACAGTGCTCTCAGTAGAATTTGGGACCAAGGCGTTTTCTTGATATGCTCCTCCACTCCACAGTTTAACATTTGAAATCAATAAGGCCTGATTTGAAGTTCATATTTTATACTTTATTTTAAGTGTATTTGCATAAACTTAGTTTTGACCATGTTGAAATTACATCATCTTTTACATGGCCCCCCTTTGGGACATTTGATTTTACATACTTAGGGCTGTGCTAGTGAAAGTCAAAGAACTGATTATGAGGTTGAAAAGCAAACTAATAAAAAAAAGAGACACCAGTCAAACTTTTGGATTATCAATATCAACTGTGTGGAAGAACCTCAAGAAGGAAGAACGCAATGGTGAGCTCAATAATCGCAAACCGGTAAGCCAAGAAAGACCTCCACCTGTCCAACAAATCAAACAGCATTCAGGAAGCAGGTGTGTATTTGTCAGAGACAATCATCTGTAGAAGAGTCCATGAGCAAAAATACAGAGGCTACATTGAAGCATGCAAACCATTAATCTTTTTGCTTTTTTGACAAAAGCAAAAAGAACTCTGAAAAACATATAGTGGAAAGATGAAACTGACATTAACCTGTAGCAGAATGATGGTAAGAGTAATGTGTGCAAAGTATGGAGACAAAAAGGAACCACCACAATCCAAATGTCATGGCTTGTGTGTATGGCTGCCACAGGTACCAGCATACATATTTTGATTGACGTTGTAACTGCTGAAGGTGCACATTGAAAGAGTACATTATATTCTGAGGTGTATAGGAACATTTATCTACTCAGGTCTCAGTAAATGTATCTAAACTGGGTTTCAATAGCATTCAGTATAATAATGTCAAATATACTGCTAAGGCAGCACAGCGTATAAAGTAATAAAATAGAAAATGATTGCCAGTTACTCAGTTTAAATCCAATTTAGCATACATTCCCTATGCTGAAGAGAAAATGCAAGAGAACAAGTAATGAGTAAGGTCAAACGTGGTGCTGAAATGAGGGGGACTTTGTAAAAGTGTTTGGACATGATGAAACTGAAATGTGTGGAAATACCCTTAAATTAAAGTCTGGAATATGATCTTTGATTTGAATAAACCTTTGAGTAAAGAGGCATAGCATGCAAAATGTATCTTTATCCCAGTTTCTATGGGGGTACTGAATAACAAAAATACAGAAACGCTGACAATAATACTGAATTGATGCCGTTATACTGGTAGAGTGATATTATGTTGAATCAATTCCCCTCCCCCTCTTTCTGTAATGTTGCTGTAATGCTGTGGTTATTTACATTTATAAGCCAGCCGTTGTTTCATAAAAGCTTTTCCTGCCATTCTAAAGGAGCCAAACTGGGTTAGCTTCCCTTCTCTCACTGCAGGGATTAGATGACGCACCACAGCGGAAGCACAGGGAGTCCTGAGTGTACACCTCAGCCTGAGCTAATGCACAGCAGCAGAGTAAAGGAATACACTGTTCACTTTGTCTTTCTCCTCCCAGCTGGAGGTCTGTGCATGCCGCGCACACACACACACACACACACACACACACACACACACACACACACACACACACACACACACACTCACTCTTATGTACATAGGAATACACACAGTATAGAGCAAAGACAGGCGGAGTTATGTAAATAGTAGGCATAAGCTAACTGATTAGAACAGACATTGGTTTTGAACAACAGGCTGTTGTATACAGAATCACATGGTTGCATTTCAGTGGAAAGCTTAATACGTCTGCCTGATGATTTGCCTGCCAGTTACACTGTATGGACAAAGTACCTTGACACTTGCACATTCACTTTCTAAAGAGTTTATTTTGCTGAAGCTGAAGAGAGCCAATTGTAGCCGGGTTTGCTTTTAGACTAGCATCTATGTGCTTTACCAGGTTTGGCTTTCTCAAGTCTACGTGATAAAAGAAAAGCCAGTGCTTTCCCTTCTGATGTGTGGTAGTCCGCTTGGGTTGTCTGGTTTGTTGAAGGGAGAAGATATTATAGAGATATTGAAAGGCAAGCATTAATTTTATTAATTTTAGTCAAGCACAGATTCTTGATCGTTTCCTTGGCTTGGTCATGAGCCCTTTATTCTCATAACTAGAAGAGTCTGGTGGTGATGTACTGTCCAGTATCAACATCATGTTATTCCCCCACGGTGGTGATCACTTTGTACAGCTGTGCCAGCTTTGGCTAAGGCTAGCAGGGGTTTTTTTTATTGTGGACTAGGTTTATGTGAAGTTTGAGGGCATTATTTAATTCTTTAAGCCGGATTTTCTTTTCAATTAAGAGACATTAATGTTTGAGGTTCATGGTAAATCAGTTCCATGTACCAAGCACTCCATTATTAAACTATGCAAAGGAAAATTAAGCTTTCCATTTCTTGCTCTTTGCAAGTAGGACTGGGTGATATGGACAAAAATCATATCCCATATTTCAGCTCAATAGTGATATGATACAATATGATATGAAATGAAAAATACAATGTGAATGAATTAGAATGCCCTTTTCTGTATATTTTACTAATATTTAAACATTTTCAATTTGATCTTCATTTCATCTTTATACACAATTATGCCATAGTGTGTGTGAGAGGGTGAATAGGGGTGGAGGGGAACAGTGTAGAGGAGGAGCTAAGAGCGGCGGGCGGAGGAGAAAACATTTTTGCAAGATTGAAACAGACCATTATTAAAAACGATGAAACTCAATATTAACGATACTGCCACAGCCCATATTATGTTCTGTTTAAATCCTGATATCGGTATAAAGTTATATGAATATATTGCCAAGCTCTAATTGCAAGATAACAAAGAAAGATGGATTTCATTCCCTAATATCTTCCTAATACATTTCTTAAATTAGTTCTTGGAAAAGGTAATAATAATAAAGTCTTGTGCTTGTGTTTTCAAATCAAATTATTCACAGTTATATTCCTAATAGGTGGTGATGGATTGCACTGGCCCTGGTAAACTGCAGAAATCCTGGATAAGAAACCTTGGTGATTGTCAGGAAACTGTTAAAAGAAGAGGTTTCCTAAGGACAGGTGGTGAATATATCTTGTTGTTTCCTGAAAACAAACGCTGTCGCTGCACTTTTGATGGGCAGCTGACTTTGATGTAAAACGTTGATGCAGTAGATATGTGTCATAGATGGCTTTGCTCCACTCTTGTAGTCTGTCTGTGATGTATGCTCCCCAGGCCAGGTGAGCATGATCTGTGGGAATTGCTGAGTCACATTGGCTGTAATGGCTGCTGCCCACACTTACCCTGGGCTCCAGGGGAGACCTCATTTGTGTATTTGTGAAGAGGCTGGTGGAGGAGGAGAAAGACGAGCTGAAATGAGACTTTTATTTTGGTGTGTGATTTTTGAAGAGAGTCTAAGAGAGCAGTAAAGTGGGTGTGGAGTGATTGTAGAAGCAGGTGTAGGTGGTGAATTTTAATTAACGGAGCTCAGAGTGCTACTCACTGGAGAACAGCAGAGGCTGAGCATCTGTCAGCTTAATCATGGCATGGCTTATAACTCGGGGCTTCAGCCACATTACCTGCCTGTCATACTCAAACAACAGCGTGGCCAAGGCATACATGGTGTACTACAGTATTTATGCAATAGGGCTTTTTGCTTCAATTAAGGTTTGTAAAACCCATTTGACTCCTTCTGTAAACCTCAGAAGTATCTGACCTCAGACAATATTAATTTATTTTTCTCTCAGTTTGGAATCGTGGCACCATATGCCCCATGTACCCCACGATGACAAAGTGAGAGTACTTTGTTTGAAATCTTTGCAAATGTATTAAAAATAAATAACAGAAATGTACATAAGTATTCACAGCCTTTATGGCACTTGAAATGGAGCTCTCAGGTGCATCTTGTTTCCACTGAGCATCCTTCAGAAGTTTCTACTGCTTAATTGAAGTACACGTGTTAACTTCAGTTGGTTGGATATGATTTGGACAGGTACACACCTGTTTCTATAAAGTTTCATAATAGACATGTCAGAGTGCATGTCAGAGCACAGGAAGGAATTGTCTGTAGACCTCTGAGACAGGATTGTATCAAGACAGATCTGGGGAAGGGTACAGAAAAACATCTGCTGCTGCATTTAAGGTCCTGATGAGCACAGTGGCCCCCATCGTCCATAAATGGAAGAAGTTTGGAACCACCAGGACTCTTCCTAGTCAGGGAGGTGACCAAGAACCCAATGGTCACTCTGACAGAGCTCCAGCATTGCTCTGTGGAGAGAGAAGAAGCTTCCAGAGTGGAATATTTCTTATTGATGATTATAATACGTTTGCATCTTATATTTGCAAAGATTTCAAACAAACATTTTTCATTTTTTCATAGTGGGGTATTGTGTGTAGATTTTTTGAGAAAAAGGAATTAAATCCAATTTGGAATTCAGCTGTATCATAAAATGTGGAGAAAGTGAAGCATTATGAATACTTCCCAGGTGCACTGTATCTGGATCAACAGAATTACATGTTACAAGTGCATTAAAATCAACAAAAAAACAGCCATTTTGATCCGGCCCAGCATCATCTAAAATGTTTGCTCTTTTACACTTCACTAAATACAACTAATTCTGGATTGGAATGTTGGCAAATGTAAACCTCTGTTCAGTGCTGATGACTGACTGCTGATGTGCTCCAGTATGATACTACAGTTGTGGAGCATGCCTGATTGTTTTTCAGCATTGCAGCAAGGTATCAAAAAGACCAATTCTATGGTTGTGTAATTGTATTCAGTTTAGCTGTTGAGCTCTCCATGTGGGCTTCCATTGTGGGTGGCCGGAAGGGCATGGCTTCGAATGGTGCTTTTTCTCCAAAATAATTACGTCACTCTGTAACTGAATCTGTTCTCTTATCACAGCTCAATGCGATGTGTTTATCATGGAAACTCATTTAACAATGATGTTGACTCTGTTAGGGGAATTGTGAGAAAGGAGCTCTTCTAATCAGATTATGAGCTCAAATCTAATCTTGACACATTGACACCTAATAGAAGGTTTTCCATTTAGTTGAGTTTTTGACATTTATGACAAAAAGACGTAATTCTTTAAGAAGTTAAAAGGTATTTATCTTTTCAAATGAGGCACAAAGTAGTCCAAACACAGGATAATAACGTCCCTTTAGCACAATACCCCAAAATAGTTTATTATTTGCTATCTAGAAAATTATTAATAGTTTATTATTTGCTATCTTTGCTCCCTTGCTGAAGATGAACTTGTAGAGAGAGTTTTGCAGTGCAACTGAAAAATGCACACTTTCACTTGATGTTCTGTAATGAATTATACGTTAATACCTATTACTTTGTTTAACCCCTTAAAATCCCCGGTGTAAGGGAGCCTGGGTGGATCAGTGGTCTAATGAGTCTGTGTTTCTAATCTGATAAGAACCTAGGCTGCATGCATGCACTGCCAGACTCTTCCAGCACATAGCAGGTAAAAACAAGAAGAGCAGCACTGGAATCTTAAGCAATAAGCCATTAAAGGCCATGTGTTTTCCGTGGTGGTGCATACTTCTGTGTACAAGACCCTACATTACACTACGAGCCAAGTTCCATTACTGTCCCAGCATGTGCATGGCTGGGATGTCAGCCATGTTGTTCGCGTGGCTTGCGTCAGCAGTTCTCTTCAGCACACAGACACGCACACTCCGGTACAATCCACTGCTTTGGTGGTGTCGCTCCCTAGAGAGCTGCTGCAGAAAGAGCTCACTGTACTCTGAGGGAAGAGAGTACGTCATTAGAGGCTCCAGTCCTCTCTTGCCTCTATCCTGCTGTGTATAATCTCTGTCTGTGTGTGTGTGTCCTCTCATTTGTTTCTGTTTTTTTGTAGGAATGCTGACCATCACAGACTTCATCAATATACTTCACAGATACTACAAGTCACCCATGGTATGTGACCCTCAGTGAATAAATAAAATTATGGCCCAGCTTTCTTAATAGTTGGTCTTAAGATTTGGTTCTAAGCATTTTCAATTACATCCATGAATATCTTTTTGTTAACATATATAAATGTTAACTGATGGCATTTGATCACCACTTTAACAATATTGATAGATGGAGGAAATATAACCAAACTAACAAATAAAACTGAAGAAATGCAATTTAATCAATTTAATCAATATAAAATGTTTTTTTAACTGTGGAAAGAGCTACTTGTAGTTCCCGTGATGTCATCGTTTGAGATTGTTGTAGACTACTTCACATGTATGGCAGACTGCTAAACTTAAGACTGTTGCTTGGCAATTTTGGTATTTTTTTTACAAATTATTTTGCAGGAAGTGCCATGGTTGATTTCTTATTGCTCCAACATCTGTTTAATCCCTTTTTAGACTTATATGAATCTACAACCTTATATTTTAAAGCCCTCACCACTCACTTCATTGATCAAGAGCAAATCAAAGTAATGCCTAATATTTAGACATTAAGACCCCAAAATCATCTCATCATTCGTCCCAGGTGCATCACAATGCCCCCTAGAGGCAGCTGCCTAGGACAGCTGCGTGGTGTCACCCTCACTACCACACTCCCTACAGAATCAGGCTTTCAGCCCCCTTCAAGAACAGCTGTATGCATGCAGTTGTTGTCAGTCTGAAGTGAAAGAAGCATGTGGATTGACACAATAGAGTAATATCACAGGATTTTATGCAAATATGACAAAGACAAATATGACTAGTTCTGGCAAGAAGTCACATGCAGCTCCACCAAGGTTACATAGTGCAGTTGGCAGCATTCTGGAGCCAAAAGGATAATGACAGAGACACCATTCCTCCTACTGCAAGTCATTGGAGCATTATGCTAGTTTTTGTCCCTTTTGTCCCTTTACTAGCAGTACTATGTTAAAGAGTACAGGGAAAGCTAGGGAAGTGCAGACCAAGGCCAGCAAACACTCATGAAAAAAATGCTACTGAAGTGTGTACTATTGCAGCATTCACTTCATGCCATTAATCCTGAGGGTACTTATTAAGGATGTTGTGTATTAGCACATTTATAATTTCATCGTGGTCTTGATTAAATTATCACACCATTGATCTTCATATCACCACGATCTAGTGAGGCATTTAAACACAGTATGTTTGTTATTAAACAATTGGTAATGCTTTAATTTATGAATTAAGTAATTTCTTTATTTTTACACACTGGATGCTTGTACACCTGGTGCTTGTAGACCCAGTGCAATTCATCTGATGCAGCTTCTGAAAGCCAGTCTAGGTGTGTGTATGTGTGTGTATGTGTGTGTATGTGTGTGTGTATGTGTGTGTATATGTGTGTGTATATGTGTGTGTATATGTGTGTGTGTATGTGTGTGTATGTGTGTGTGTGTGTGTGTGTGGATCACACAGGGTGTGAAGACCGCACTGCAGTCTGGTGCCTTCCTTGGCCCAACTCCCAGGCTGGTTCTTTATGGCAGCCTGCCTGTTTCTGGCAGACGCAGGAACACAGTAGATAAAAATACATTACCAATGCCCTGTCATGCCTCTGAACTGCATTTACAGTCACTCTCTCCAGGAAACACAGCACAGAGAGGTCAAAAATTCAGCTGTGTTTCTCCTATAGGGGCCAAGTTCACTGAAACTGATGTATTGTGTGTGTGTGTGTGTGTGTGTGTGTGTGTGTGTGTGTGTGTGTGTGTGTGTGTGCATATACAAGGGTGTATTTTTCTTACTGTCTTACTGACACTTTGCAGTGCTTTACTTTTGTTATGAATCTGCCTGTATATAAACAGTAATGTTGTTATATACATTAAGTGTCATAATAGAGGTAACTCTGTCAGGTACTAGTTAGCAGTTAGCATTTAGCAGTGTTTGTCTCATTTAAAACTACTGCCACAGAATTTCTGGATAATTTAATATGCTTTCTAGCAGGCTTCAGCAATCACTACATATTCCTCATAAAGATGATGATGATGAGACCTTCTGTTTACTCTCATTCCCCTCTCTATGGGTATTATCACCGTGGAACAGCACACACACAGTGTCACATCACAAACAGCCTTCACATCTATGGCCATGCTCATGTCCCGTCTATATTTAGCCCAGTGCTTTTAGACTTACAGTTGCGTCACAGTGCTCCTGGTCGCTCTTAATTGGAGTTCCTGTGGGAGATCCGATCACTCACTCCTCAGTCACTCAGCTCCCTGTCAGCATTCCACAATTTTCCCCTTCTTTTCCCTTTGGGGAAAGTCATGGGACCTGTTACTTTCCACCGTTCCAGGAAATTAGTTTGGTGCAGTGTGTGATTTTATATACCTCAGGCTAGATTTTTCATATAAAATAATAATTTTGCAGCATAGTCAGCTGAATTTTAACTGTTTCATAATGGGGTTTTGTCTCATTTCAGGTGCAAATCTACGAGCTGGAGGAGCATAAGATTGAAACATGGAGAGGTAAAGATCCTTTTAGAGCTCTCTTGGTCTGTAGACATCCTGAGTGATTGCCTGCACTGAATACTTACATTTCTTCTTCTTTTAACAGAGCTCTATTTACAAGAAACCTTTAAACCTTTAGTCAACATATCACCGGATGCAAGGTAGGCTGTTTAAGTAGGCTTTTTTTTTTTGGTAAATGTAATCATTAAATATGTCTTTTTGGGGGGTCTTTAATACTTGTAAATGTACTTTCCACTAGGCTGTGATGAACAAAAACAAAAAAAAAATACAAATGTTTGCAGAACTTTTAAACTCCATTCAGAACACACTAAATAATAAACTGATTGCCACAGTTTGTGATGGTGTTGTGAAGAGTTACTTTTTGCTGTTGACCGGTAGAAGTGACCGTTCACAAGTTGATTCTACTATTGTGCCATGAGTTCACCTAGGACCAGTCAATGATTGAATACTGTGACAATATAAATGAATACAATATTACTGTTGTTGTCATTCTTTAATTCTCTTTTGACTTGTCCATTTCCCTTGTATATTCTTTTGAATTATTAGTACAATAGAAAAACAGACTCTACCAATAGAACATCACCATCTACTTTGCCACTCATAAATATTAAAAGAATGCTGGGGAACCTTAAAATGAAAGAAAAAAAGAGTTTGGCAATATACTGTTTTCCAATCAAACAAACATGATCATCACCTGATGATTTCAGTGTTACTATTATAAATGAATCAGTAATATGAAGAAATGTACTAGGTATTCATTACCATGATTCAGTAAAATCAGTCACTTTCTAGATAATAATAATAATATAGTAATTCATTTGCAGTAAGGCTATGTAAGCATTTGTGCCTTAACTGGTATTAAAGTAAAGTTTCCTATTCAGAGCACTTGCTGAGATAAGTCACCATTCCAAGGTACTGGAATGTTCTTCTTGCAGTATTTACAATCCCTTGATTTGAGACACTTGCCAATTATACATATGCACCATAATGACCATATAGACTGCAGACTGTGTTTCTCTCTATTATCTGGATGTAGCCGTGAATATAGCTTCAGCTGCTGATGTGCCGTTAAACATTAACGCTTGGCAGCAACGGACTGTAGCCTTCTGTGTGATCAGTAAAGTACCTCTCAGATTTAAGAATACATATGGAAAACTGATATTGTTACAGTTCTCTTAGTTGCTTTTAATTGGAGTGTCTGTGGAAGATCCGATTACTCACTTTTCAGTCACTCAGCCCCCTGTCAGCATTCCAACATTTCACCCTTCTTTTCTCTTTGGGAGAAAGTCATATGGCCTGTTACTTTCCATTTTCAGTGTGTGATTGTCAACACCTCAAGCCAGCCTGGTCATATTTAAAAAAAATAAATAATTCAGGTGCATGGTGCAGCACAGTCAGCTGAATTTTAATGGTCTGGTCCAAAAAGGTTTTATCTCATTTCAGGTAGAAATCTAAGTGCTAGAGGAGCATCAGACTGAAACATTGATTAAAACAATTGACCACAACTTACTGTACATAGGCTTCTCTGTGATGAATTACCATCAGATTGCAGAATACATTTAGAAAAGTGAAATAAAAATTCATGTCCTTCTTTTCACCAGTTGTCACTTCATCTAACAGAAGAACTATTTGAAAAGAAAATATTTCCTGCAAAACTGTCTGACTTTGATTGTATGTTTCGTAGTTAACATTCATATTCATAACGGCACATTTCAGGTTCTGTTCCCTTATATTCTCTCTCTCTCTCTCTCTCTCTCTCTCTCTCTGTGTGTGTGCGCGCTCTTTGATTTCCCACTGGAGCCTTCCCACTCTCTCATATTTTTATCTTGACTCTCTGCTGTGTAGCTTGCCTAAATAATTCAGGGAGCATACTCTAAAAACAGAGTAATGGACCACACTCCTCAATGCTCTCTTCCCCAGAAGGAGAGAGTGGGTACAAGCTGATGCTGACTTTAAACCACTTTCACTGTGTCCATTTAGTGATTCCGATTAGAGGAGCTGATTCTAGAGCAGTTCTACGGGGCTGTGTGCATGTGCTGTTTCACTGCAGAAGAATCCTGACACTGTTTTGTTTGTTGTGTGTGTTTGTGTCAGCATATTCGATGCTGTGTATTCGCTGATCAAGAACAAGATTCACCGCTTGCCCGTCATTGACCCTGTCAGTGGGAATGCACTTTATATCCTCACGCACAAGAGGATCCTCAAGTTCCTTCAACTCTTTGTAAGTTTCGTCTTGGTTTTTTTTGTTTTTCTCCAAGACTTGCTGGTTGGCCTGGTTGTACTGAACATCTTGAGGATGTGTTTTGACAATGGGTTTATATGAGGTCTACCTTATACACTGTTACATATAAAGGTGCTTCAGGTTTGAGTAATGTCAATGTTGATTCTGTAAGGAATTAAGTTTTTAATAGAGAACCTTTTTGAAATCTAAAAATCCTTCACTTCATATAAAGATCCTTCAGTCTTCACACATCACTATTACAAACCCAGGGTCCTTTATGGAATCAAATATGATTCTTTAGTATCACTTGAAACACCTTTATTTGCAGAGCACTGGTCTAAAAAAAGTGCTGTAAATCCACTATATGTCCAAATGTATTTGGCCATCTGCTCACCTGATGTTTCTTTCAGAGTCAAGACTATTATTTGCCTCTATCTGTTACAGCAACAGTTTCTGCTGTTCTAGGAATGCCTTTCACTTGATTTTGAAACCTTGCTCCAAAGATTTCAATGTATTCATCCAAAAGAACATTAGTGAGGTCGGCTACTGATGTTGGATGAGGTAATGGATTGAGTTCCATCCCTTTAGAGGCCACAGTTCAATTGCTTCACCATCCAATGCTGGTGCACTTCGTACTCCTCTAGCTTGTGTTTAGCAATGTGCTTGGTGGATTTAGGTTCATATGCAGCTCTTCCAGAATGTCTTGTATGTCTCTATATGGATAATATACAAGCTGTGTGTGCATCTCAACACCTGTGCACCATTAAGGATGTTAAGTAGAGGAGAATATAGAGGTGCCTACAAACCTTTGGCCATAGTCTACATAATAAAATATGGTTTGGAACATTGGCCTAAAGCCAGGGTTACACTATGTGGTTCTTAGCCTGATTTTAGACCTGACTGAACACGAACACGGATGTAGATAAAACAAAAGGCTGTGTGTTCACAAGCAGCAGCTTCATTCTGGCACTAGTACAGCAGTACCCTTCAAGGTGAACCAAAATGTGTTCATGGACCCAACATCTGCCTTGTACCAAGGGCAACCTTAAATACATTTTTCCCCCACAACAAATGAGTGTATTTTGGGGCGGGCTGTAATTTGATTCAGCAGCAGGTTGAAGTTCAGCAAATCTGCAAGTTCAGCAAAGCACAAATCAGTTGGGAATAGTTTATAATCTGTTTACAACTTTAAAAGTCATGTAATGTACCCAAGGCTTAAGCAATTATCTGATCTAATGCCAGTCATTTCTACTGTTTAGGAAAATATGGAATTGTTTTGACTGAAACATCATTCCTTTGAGCCAATTTGAAAAGAATGCATGAATCGCCTAAAAGCTGTAAATATATATTTGTGTTCAAAGTTAGAACACACATTTTTTTAAAGGCCTGTTTTGGTGATTTATTGAAATATTGCATTGCACAACACGTCATAATATTTTAATGCTTAGAAGATCATCAAAAACGTTCCTTTTTTCCAAACTTTTGCATACAACTGATTTCAGTCTTATCTCAGCCCAGGTAAGTAATTTTTAATTTTTTTTTATTTTTATTTTTATTTTTATTTTTTTTTTGCAAGAAGAGTTAGAGAAAGTAGAACATGGAGAAGCAGGGGTGAAGAGAGGATAGTGAGGGTGCTAGAGAATGAGGCCAGTCACAGGCTCTGAAACACTTGTCCTTAAATAACTCCACTAGGGATTAATGTAATCGGTCTGACTGCTCTCTCTTGGCCATCTTTGCACATCTCTTATCTATAGCTTTCATTATCAATTGTTGTAAGTGTCAAGAGCTTTTAAATTAAGATGCCAAATTGACCTGAGTCGCCTGAAGGTACAGGTCTAAGTGGAAGCTGTTTAACAGGGTACTTCATAGATACATTTCTATTAGACACCCCACCACATTTTGTGTAATCACTCATTAGTTGTGCCCTTTGACTTCATATCTCTTCTCCTCGGTGTACTCTGTCTGTAACCAGAGCTGAGAAATATGCTGTAGATAATGTAACACTGGCGCCACCTAGCTTTGGCTAACGTCAGCTAAATTAATTTGGGTCAGGTTACACTCGTGCTTGCATCCAGCTTTCAGAAGTGTCATTCTTGATCATTTTCTTTGTTTAGGTGTGCGAGATGCCAAAGCCTGCCTTTATGAAGCAGACCCTGGAGGAGCTGGGCATCGGGACCTACAGCAACATCGCCTTCATCCACCCAGACACACCTATCATCAAAGCTCTTAGCATCTTTGTGGAGAGGAGGGTGTCTGCTTTGCCCGTGGTGGACGAGTCTGGTAAGGACACAGGACGATAAAAGAGGGAATCAGCTGTTGTGTTTAGTAGTCAGTAGTGACTAATCCTAATCAATTTTCCTACTGGGCACTTAAAATGGAAAGAGATGGAAAGTTTGATTTAGTAGTCAGATTTAGTTAGAGATCCAAAATGTACCGTGTACCATTTACTCATTTTATACATTTCATGCATAGAGAGTCAACTTCAAAATTACTTCTTATAGGGAATGTTTCAAAAACCAATGTACCAATCAGGATCACTGACACTTTTAATGCCCAGACCAATCCAATCTTTGTGTTTGTATTAATAATACAATATAATATTGCCCATTGTTAAAACAGCTCTGTTTCCACAGCAGTTTTAATTAGTTCCAAATATTATGTTGTCATTTTCTGCTGTTCAACACCCTCTGAACCATTTTATTTATCTGAGATGTTCATGATGGTTTTTATGGCTTAGAAGATGTTTGTTAATGGCTTCTGGAAACTATGGAATCAGAACTAGATTGGGATTAATATTGGCCGATACCTGATCCATTAAAATATGGCTGAATCAATCCCTTGAAATACATGGAAATAATGAAATACAAGAAAAATGTAGTGGATATGCCTTTCAGCGTGTGATGCAATAAAGTCTGGACTATTACTGCTGAATATTGAAGACAGTAACATTATTTTTCTGGGTTATTTCTGGCCATGATATATTTGTCTGTTTTCTTTACAGGAAAAGTTGTGGACATATATTCCAAGTTCGATGTCATTGTAAGTAGTGTTTTTGTAGTTGATTTTAATGAATAACTTAAAAGTTGTGTTACCTAATTCTTGACCTGGATCTCTGTAGAACCTTGCTGCTGAAAAGACCTACAATAACCTGGACATTAGTGTCACTCAGGCTCTCATGCATCGCTCCCAGTACTTTGAGGGTGTAATGAAGTGCAACAGACTGGAGACTCTGGAGACTATAGTGAACAGGATAGTCAAAGCTGAGGTGAGATGCCCAGAACCACATATACAAGCACATACAGTGTTGTAAGTGCACCTGATGTCTTGAGGTTTTTATGGAAAATGTTGGCTATAGTGTGTGTGTGTGTGGGGGGGGGGGGGATTACTCTAAAAGAATGGAAAATGGCAGGGGGTGTTCTCATTCCAAAAGAGAAAGATTCTGTAGTTATTGAGCCATTTCCTCCTGTAGGTTTGCTTAATGTTGAGGGTAAGATTTTGTTTAGTGTGGTGGCAAAGAGACTTGTTGCATACCTGAAAATGAATAAGCTAATTGACACCTCAGTGCAAAAAGCAGGGATTTCAGGTATTGCATGTTGTTTGGAGCATAGTACTATGATTTGGCATCAGATTCAAACTGCAAACCCAGTAATTCTAGAATTGTGTGAATTGTGAAACGGAAACTAATGCAAGAAAGGTTTCTGATGGAACTATTTACAAGTTCCAGTTACTGCGGTGCAGAGGTTAGAAAAGATCACAAAGCAATAGGGAAGTGACTAGGGGTGCCTGTTACCTTAGCAGTATGGGATGTTGGAACTTTTACTGTTGAGGAATTAAAATGTGCAAAGGCAGGTTGAGAAATGAACTCACTAGATCTGCAAAAGATTAACTGATTAAATCAGCAGCACCAGTGACAAAAACAGATAGAATTTCCTGATTCCAGAGATGCAGTGCTGTAAGGGAAAACGGCATTGGAGCATAGTGATGTGGTGGGGCATGTACAAGGTGAGATGGCAGGGTTAGAGTCAGGTGATCCATGGGAAGCATTCAGAAAGGTCACATCACCAGAGAGAATGCAAATGGTTAAGTTGCATTTGAGAACAGGAAGAGGAAGTATGGCGTGCAACTGCAGCCTTACAAGGGAAACGGACAGTGAGAGAATCATATCGCTTTTCTGGTGGGTGCTACTTATGTCCTCCCAACTCTGCAAATCCTTGGCTAGTGGCTAGGTGAGGATCTAGGTTGTGTGGTGGAATTGGGACATTGAAACACATTTTGACAGCATATTAGAGTAGCTTTTCACAGGGTTGTTACACGTGGAGGGAAAATCAGATGCTCAGGTCTTTAACAGATCATTTGATAAGAAGCACTTAGAACTTAACAACATGCCCATTGTTAGTGGCAGCAGTGCAGTGGAGAATGAGTGCAGGATGTGAATATTGGTAAATGGAGGGACACACAAGTCTGGAAGTTGTTGTCAGATGTAGGTACTAAACTACAGGCCCCACATTGTATTGTGGTAACTACACCCAGGCCCAATATTCGTTGATGTAGCTTATGAAAGGAAAAGAGATATGCAGATTTGGTGGCTGAGCTGAGAGAGGCGTGGGTGGCAGGCATATGTTAGACCAGTAGATATAGGGGGTAAGGGTTTTGTAGGGAAGCCTACTACAACATTGCTGGATGAATTCAGGTTCAGAGGAAAGGGCGTTGTGAATAAGAAGGGCTGAGGTTGGGTGCGGTAAGGCAGTGTGTGACTGAAGATGGAGCATGGAGAGAATTAGTTTGAGTATATGCTGAAGGTATTGAGGGTTGTGAGTAAAATCCTGTACATGACCCTAGATTTCACTGTTGAGCCTTCTGAAAGTGTCACGGGCTTAATTCAGTAAAACTCTGACAAAGGAAGGTACTTACCTTGAAATACAGGTAAAGTGAATGGGCGGTATCAAATGTGCAATTGTTATATGTAGCATCTCGTCAACCTCCTGGCTCATTTCACGAACAATAAATGTTTGAGGAAAGGTTGCTAATCATAAATGGCCACAGCAGCCTTAGTTGTTAGATGTAGGATAGTCTCATCCTCCTTTGTGGTATTTTTTTTGGAGAAAGATTATAACAGGTGTTAATGAAACAGATCATAAACGGCGCAGGATTTTGTCATCGTCCTATATTATGTAAGTATGGGATATTCAAAGCTGTGCATTACAGATATGGACAGACATGTACTGAGTGATTTGTACCATTTCGGTTTTATTGTCGCTGTTGAATTGTCCTCTGGTTGCGTTTAGGTGCACAAGGGATATTTTAAAAAAACTCTTGAGCCATACCCAAAGATTAGCAGTTTAATTTGTGGGGAAAAGTTGATTATCATGATGCTCTAAATATTTCTGTAAGAACCAAATAGTTTATATCAATCCACCAAAATAAATTGCATGACTTTTATGACTTATAAATGAGAGAGACAATAATAAATGCTGGATGGGCATACTCTCTAAAAACACAGTGCATCCAAAAGAATGCAAGTCTTATACACTGTATACATTACAGATCATTGAAAGCAATGATTCCACAAGTTATCGAACTCTTCTGGTGACAGATTTAAACCAGTTTATTCCAAAATTCCAAAAGATATATAAATACTGTATATATTCATTTGTGAACCACTTAGGGCATCGTTAACTTTCTCTCTCTCACAGGTGCACAGACTGGTGGTGGTTGATGAGAACGCCTGTATCGTGGGCATCGTGTCCCTGTCAGACATCCTGCAGGCTCTGGTGCTCACTCCAGCAGGTATAGACGCTCTGCATTGATAAAGCTCCTCTCTGTTCCCGGACCACCCTGCCCTCCCACTCCCTCCCCACCCACACACAGGTACTGCCCTCCTGCCACACTAATTGCCAGACTTGGAGTCACTGCACGGCCGTCACTACAAGCACCCTGTTGCCCTGTGTGTGCACGTGTGAGGTTTCAGGGTTTAAATCACCGGCACTGCACTGACATTGACTTGGTGTGTTTTGGTTTTGTGAGTAGGGCTGCACAATACTGTATTTTGCTTGACTTCTGTGATATTGATCTAGAAGATTACAATTTAACAAACCATGAATTTGACAATCAAGAGTTCACAAATGAGTTTTTAGTGTATTACATTACCAGGCATATCACTGCCTTGAATCTATATCTCACTATAGTATTTTGTACGATATCGTGCAGCCCTGTTTGTGTGATTTCTGCTAAACTTACTCAGACAATCTTTCCTAGATTGGGAAACTCTTCATATGCAGTTTGTGAGTGGATGTATGTGTGCTGGTCTGTTTGTGGGTGTGGGTGTGTGTTTCAACACATAAGATGCTGGTGGTGATGATTATGATTAATGAGCTGAGTCGGCTCAGCCATTTCTCAAGAGTCTTGACACACAGCTCCTCCCCCTCCAGGGGTGTTGTACCTGATTGATGGTGTGTATATTCTGTCTCATCTGCACTCAGTTCCAGCAGTACACAGTGCACCTTTTCAGGATATGAGTGTGCACACACATTCACACTCTGTCTGTCTGTGTCTGTCTATCTCTCTCTTGAGAAAAAGTGGCCACTTTGCAGTCTTATTAAGCTCTTATCTCTCCCTTAGCCAATCGATTTGAGGAATATCCAAGGACTTCTCAATATACTTAAATTGATTGGTTAAGGAAATGAGGGGCGCTAGGTGTTATGCCCAAGTGGCCGGTATTGGGGAACTGTTTAGACTGATCGATAATGGATGCCCTTATGCTACATACACAATTACATACATACACAATACATACACATACACAAAGACCTTTTCAAACCCTGAACTTAAAAGGCAAAATCATTTGACTTTATTTTGATTAGTGCCTAATTATGCTCTTAACAAGAAATTAGAGTAGTTTGGTATAAATTGTGCCATTCTACAGTTGGCACATTCTGCAGTTAAATAAAAGTTCCAGACAGTAATTTAATGCAATGGTCATAGTCACTTGATGCCTGAGGTACTGTTTACAATATATTTACAGTTAAATCCATGCAAGGCAGAGTGGCACATGCAGTAAAGGTTTAATACCAAGAGCACCATGGTATGCTTTTTTCACATTTGTCATTAATCTACTGTTTCGGCACTGCATATAGGAAGTCAGGCACCTGTGTCATGTGGTGCTTTTGGAAAGTAAATAAAATGACTAGATTTGTAGACATCATCTCCCCTTCTATCAATGTTATGAAATTTTGAATGAATATGTTTCTCTATAATACACAATTCTGTATCAAACCACTGGCTCTGGATCTGGATGGATCAGTTTATGTCCAGGAGACTGAATTATGCAGTATTGTTAAACTGAAATGAGTCTCCCCATCTTTGAGAATATAAGCATATAAACTATAAGCAAATAAACATTTCAAAATGATTCGTAAAAGAGAAAGAAATTCCACATCTATGCTCCTGGATGATTGGTAGCCTCTAAAGTATGAGTAGACACACACTGACACCCAACCAGCCCCATAAAGAAATGCACAATTTATTGTAAAGGTACAGACACCATGATCACCTAAGTGCTCGATTGATACAGAAAATTTAGTTGATGCCAGGATTATTTACAGTAAATATTTAACAAATTTAGAAGACTTGTTATAATATTTCTTGCTATTAGTAGTTTATATTTTTAGGAAGTCGGGATTTTGGTTGGATTGGCTTATAACAAATTCTGTTCTTACATTTATGTCCTGAAAAAGCAAAAATTCATATACATACAGAACAAATTAAAAACACAAAACTACTCTATCGGGATTCTAGAATCGGCACTAGACTGAACATGCCTTTGTTTACCTGTACGCCCATGCACTCGGCCAGGCATGTCATCAAGTGCAACTTGTTAACTCCAGATATCTTGCGCTGAATGTGAATTAGCAAATGCTATGAATTTTAACCAGCAGCTGTGTTGCTGTCAATGCTGAAAATGATATGCATGGATCAGAGGCTTCTGTACAGCTTTAGAACTTCAGGAGAACTCATCACAGTCAGAGCAGGCTGCATGTTTAAATTAGACATGCAAATTTGGAGCTTGTCATTCTTTTCTCAGCTTCTGCTTTGTATACAGTAGGGCAGAGTGGTGGTAGACAGGTTCTGTCTGAGGTGTGGTGTGCTCTTATCCATTGATTCCAGTGCAAAAATAATTCCAAAATGCTTTTTTGGAATAAATTACATCATACATTAAAAGAATGCAAGTGTCAAAAAGAGTGTGTGTGTTTATGGGATGTGCTTTGCCCTTCATTAACCATTTGACCTGTGAAACAGCCTTGACAGATATACAAACAGCCCCTGTAGTGAGAAGGAGGCATTAGAACACCACGACCTTTAATTATTTAGACTGTTGAATTAGCATGTAGCCCACTGTAGTGACTCATTTGTTTCCAAGCAGTCCATCAAGGTCACAAACACTGCCTCATTATACAGTTCAGCTGCCATGAATTTTTCAGCTGTTCTATAGTGTCTTATACCAAATGTGGCAAGAGTAGTGAGCTCTGGAATGATGGTGTTCCATTTAGTACTTTTGGTTGAACCAATGAGGAGATAGGGTAGAGATCATCCAACATCCAGTCTCTAGAATGCTTGAAATTCACTGGCATATTATACAGGAATTTCCATGACTTGCCACAAGATGGCACAGCTGTGGTTTGCTTGTCCCCTTTTTTTCTCTCTTACTTACTCACTCCCTCTCTATCGCTCTTTCACTTTATCCTGCTCTCTTCATCGTTAACTCATTCACCTTCCAGGCCATGTTCAGGTGGAAATAAGCTGTTTTTCTCCACAGTGCAAAAACATGGATAACAGGTCAACTGGCTACATCTTTACTTGTGTGAATGTATGCCCAGATATGGATTGGCACTCAATGGATTGGTGGATTGGTGCTCGATCCAGTCCTCCAGGTGGACAGTTATTTCCAGTAGAGAATATGCTGTGTGCAAAAAGCTGCCGCTTCTTGTTGGTGTGTTGTTTGATTGCTGTGTGATTGTGAAGAGTGCTGATTTTAAAGTGTCCTTAGAAAGGCTCTATATATGTTGAACTTGGGTTTCATTCATTGGTTGCTCTTGGTTTTTGTCTTTCTTGCTGTTTCTCATTCTCTTTTTAACTCAATTGGCTTTAGAAGGGGATTATAATGCCCTCGTCCACACTGAAGTGTTACCAGTTTTTAAAATGGATGTTTCTGTCTCGCTCACTGTAGGTCTGAACAGGAAGGAGAATGAGGTGGAGGCTGAGTGATGCAGGTCGGGGCTGCTGAGTTGTGTCATGCTGCTGGAAGAGGATTTTGGAGGTGGGTGTGATGCTGGAGTTGCCTGCTGAGGGCTGCCAGAGGGTGGCGAGGGGTATGAACTGTAATGCTGCTGAAGGCCGAAAAACAGACAGATGGACAGACAGACCGGTTACAGGGGCGACAAGGTGGACCACCAGGGATTTCTCCTCAAAGGGATTCTGTCTCTTCTAAGCTGCATTACTGCAAGCACACTACCGTCACCTTTCACTACACTCAAAAACATCGCCATCTGGTGTTTGTTCTTAGTTTTGCACGCATTGCTAGTCTTTGGACTGTACCATCACTTTTAATGGGATTCTTTAGAGCGGAAGGGCATTTTTTTTCCAAAGCTAAATTTCCCCATGTTCATGTTCTTCGTGTAGGAAGGAGCTTTGGCTTGTGGCTTTGCTTGCACTTGGTAATGACATTTGATGTTGTCCCTTTGCTCAGTCTTCTGCAGTACATATTTTTTGTCCTCCCCTAAAAATAATATCCCTGAATGAAATCACCTCCCTCTATCTGTCAGTGGTGCCTTCTGTCCACCAGTTGTCGCCCATTATTGATGGCCGAGAGGACAAGAGAATGGTGAATGTGCAAATGTATCAAAAGAGAATGTGAGAGTATCTGAAAACCAAAATTTGTTTTGGATATGTTGTCACTGGTTTTATTCATTTGATTTTGTTTTCCTTCCTTCGGAAGGTTCTTTATTTCTTGCATAATTTCTTGTTTTTATTTCTGAAATGATGCTGTAAACATTAGATTACGAGGTTTATTTATTCATAGCTTAATAAAAGGTTTGTTTTAATTATGGAAGTAATAGCTTGAGTGGAATGGAAAGAAAACATTCTGCCCCTATGCATCAACATGACGTTCTGATGACTTGATGACGTTCAATGCAATTCAAAATTCAGCCGCTGCCTACAAGCCCTCATTTCTTCTCTCCAGTTAAAGCGGAGGCATGCAACGAAACCTCTCATAACTCTGTATCGATCGTACTGTACATAGGAAGAGCTACATGAGGCGTCTCCAAGTGCCAGAGAAAGGTCTATTTTTCTGTGTATTCAGTGTATGAATCATGTTTATAATCCCACAGATTTTAGGTTTATTGGTTCTGGTCATCTTTACCGTTGCTGTATTTGTCAGTAAAGGTCACTGATGAAGGTGTTTTTCTCCACTGAACAATGCACATCACTGGCATGAAGATGACACTACAGTGGTTTGACATTGTGTTTTTTGTGGGTTTTTTTTTTTGTTTTGTTTTTCATTTTGCAGATTGGAAAACAAAAATAATAAATCATGCTACTGAGTCTTTGTATGATTTGTGTTCTGCTTCTTATTCAGTGTTAGGGTGTGTGTGTGTGTGTGTGAGCCCTTATTTTTTTCTGAACTGACACAGAAATTATATTCTTGGCAGTCAGAGATCTGTAACTGGTTGCCAAATGTATTAATTTACTCCTGGAAAAAATAAATTAATCTAATTTCATTGTCTGAACAGTTCTGTTCAGATTTTAACTTCAGGGTGGCTGAAGGTGGCTGTTATAATTTACAGTGCTGTTTAATCAGATGTACGCTGTTGGTGGACTTGCGAAATAAAATCTCTGCTACCAAGATGCAAGCTCTAAACCAGCCCTTTTAAGAGACTCAGCCAAAGCCCCATCACACACACATGGAGATTCACCAACAACTGACTCCCTACTAACATTTCTCTCTCATTCTGTTTCTCTTTCACTGTCTCACCCTATTTATGTTCTCACTTTACACAAGAATAAGCTGCAAAAGTAATGTACTTTGTTAATGCTAGAATCCTAATAAACACTGTGATGCACTTTTTTGCCATGCCCTATTTATGACCTTTAGGGATGTGTCCTCAAAAGAGAACCCTTCTTGCATTCTCATCAGAAAATTGTCCAGAGAAACATCAAAACAGGCCTGACCTATTGTGGAAAAATATTGTCTTGTAAAATGATGATCAAATCAAACAGTTTAGTTAGACTAAACACGTGACTGGACACACTCATGATTAAAATGGGTGATTTAATCTTACTATGCAATACTTTGTGTCTACACACATTAGCCTTTTGATGAGAAACACCTACACCTGTATCACCTACACTATCTTGTCTTTGTAGTGTATAGGTTGAAAATGATTTGCAAATCATCAGTTTCTGATTGTATGTTTTTCACACAACATCCCAACTACACTGGAATTGTGGTTGTAAAGACAATCCATGTCTGACATTTCCATAAAAGAAAATACAATCAGTTACTTCCTCCTACACATCTGGTGCTTGTTTCCAGTGTGGATTCACACACTCCCAGCATGATTAGGTGGTCAGATATGTGGTATGCAGTTACAGCTGCTGCAGACTCCGGCTGGAAGGGATCCAAATCTAGGCAAGAAGGGTGCTGGCCTAAAATAAAATCATTAATCCACAAGTCCACAGTGGATCTGTTCATTACTGCTGAACATGATGATGCATCTGTGATTGTGTACATGAACATGGATTTTGCACAAAACGAATCATATTAAATATTAATATGCCTTCTATATTAAATATGCCTTCTACAAATTACAGCTTTTTAATATACAGATTTTTCCTTAAATCATTTGTTAAACAGAAGGAAAGAATTGAAGGTGACCAGTTTTACTGCAACAGATGGACCACAGTTAATAACTGTGTACAGAGTATGTGTTACTGTTTAAATAGAAGTCAGTGTATACATAAGTTCATGTAATGACCCCCTAGTATTGTGCCCATATCAGGAACTCTAGATCTATGCTAGGTTTCTCTGTGTCACCCCTGTAGTGGAAATGAAGGTCTCATTTGGCAAAGCTTGCTGGATATTTTTTTTTCTGTGCAGGTTGTCTTATAATCTCAGTTTGGTGTTCAGCAGTGTTCAAAAGACTCAAATGTACACAGGATATAAAAATCCATATAAAATCCCTGAGACCCTAAAATTGTCTCTAACAATGACAGCATAAGAATTATGGTCTGAGAAATAGCTTTTAAAAATGATGTCTTCATGAAAGCAGTAAAAATGCATTGATCACATCAGACAAAACATCTAGTTACCAAATGCGCACTTCTGTAGTACTGTCTTCTGGTGAATGTCTGAAAACTGTCATTACTGGCCCACTATGGACTACTGCCTCCCTCTGAGGATGGGCCTGCGGACCACTAAAAAGTGCACAATGACTGACAGTGACCACAGTTTATGTGCCCTTCCTAAAATATGTAGATACAATACTTAGTGTTGCATTTCTTTACACCACAGGTTCTCGACAACATCTTTACCACAGCGTTAGAATGCCAGCTATGGGTCTCATGCAACATCACTACTTAACTGTTAGCATGTTGGCTATGGTAATTAACAGGTGAGTTGAATTAGGTGTGCTTGGGCAGCAAAAGCACAAAACTGTGATTGTAGTGATCTTTGTTTAGACTTAGACACTCCATAATAATTAACCTACTATGTAAACTACTTTGTTGGACTATATTGTTGTACAGGTGGGCCTGAAAATTTGACCAAAAAAAAAAAAAAAAGTACTGTAGTCTATACAAAAAGATGTTGGCACTGTAGTTCACAACTCTCATTGTTGTCATTGAAATTCTTATTGTTTCATTTAAAAACTCTTTGAATAATATCTTGGGGGGGTGGAACACTTTGATAATTATATTATCCCATATTGGCTCTTGAAATAGTATTGCTTCATCAAATGATGTGGCTGGAAGCAACCACAAAAATGATTTCGCCTCATTTGCATCATGCTAATTGGGGTCCATTGGATTTCACTTCTTGTGTGCAACAGCACACAAGCTTCAGTTTTCAGTCCAGTGACTATAGAATCCATGCATGAAGTCCTTAGTGGGTGTATGAGGATAAATGTAGTGTCAGTTTAGAAATGCTGCTTTTCTGTATATTCCAGCAATCCGGCTTAAGAATAGAGATATAAATAACAAAAAGTGCCCTTTGTCACCATTTGTTTAGGCAACAACCTCTCTCATAGGAATCATCTTACCTTTAATCCAAAGAGCATAACATGGTTTGTTCTGTCTCTTCAGTTAGATCATAAAGTCATTTTAAGGTCTGTTTATGCCCTATATGGGCAAAAGTATTGGGACACTGTGCATTCGTTGTTTCTTTTAAAATCAAGCAAATTAAAGAGGTCATCCCACATTTGACTGCTTTCTACTGGATTCGGTCAGGATTTGATTGCATTCAGCGACAAGAGCATTAACAAGCTGAGGATGCTGGATGATCATCAGCCCACCTCATCCCCAACTACCCAACTGATCCCAAACATTTTGGATGGAGCATCAACATTCCGGAGAACGCAGTTCTCCTGCTCCATAGCTCAATGCTCGGGGGCTTTATACCCCTCTTAATCCCGTCTGGGTAAACAGGATGAGCACGTCAATAGTTTATTTATAGTATAGTATAGTTCATTGTTTCATGTGCATTTGCACATCTGTGTCAGCACTGGATGCAGCTTAAAGTTGAATACGCTCATTAGAAGGAATGTACACATACATTTGGACATAGTGTATTTTCTGGTTTGGTTCCCTTGGTTCAAACACTTGCTTTCCAGTTTAATAGGTAGAGACCCACACTGTATCTGTGTCCTCTAACACTGATGGAAATGCCAGCATAAAACTTGCTCAACAGGTATTATTTGGTGGTGGACCATTCCATTCTCCACACAACAGTGATACACAGTAATAGGTGTGGTGCTGGTATGCAGGTTTCAGGCACACTGTGGGAGGGATTTTACCAAATGTATTATCACTGCTCAGTTGAGAACAGTCCACTGAACAAACAGATACAGCCAACAGTCGAACTGCGGTCAGAAACTACTATGTGTCGTGGTCTATACAATGCATCCAGAAAGTATTCATGGTGTTTCACTTCTGTGTTGCAGCCTTATTCCAAAATTGATTAATTTTTTCCTCATAATTCTACACACAATACCCCACAATTACAAAATGAGAAAAGTTTGTTTAAAAAGCAATTTTATTAAAACATAACATGTACATACGTATTCACAACCTTTACTCAGTACTTTGTTGAAGTACATTTGGCAGCAATTACAGTCTCAGTTCTTTTTCAGTATGATGCTACAAGCTTGGCACACCTGTTTTTGGGAAGTTTCTCCCATTCTTCTTTTCAGAACCTCCTAAATTACATCAGATTGAAAGAGGAGTGTCAGTGCACAGCCATGTTTAGATATCTCCACAGATGTTCCATCGGTTTCATGTCTGGGCTCTGGCTGAGTCACTCAAGGACATTCACAGTGTTGTCATGAAGCCACTCCTTTGTTATCTTTGCAGTATAATTTAAATGAGATGCAAAGATCTGTTGTATACGTTTGCCCAAATGGGATGGAACTGACACTCATTTCTTGCTGTTCAAAGATGTGGAAAAAAAAGTCAAATCTGTTTTCCAGTTTCAGTACTTCATAGAGAGGTGTAGGGGTGCACTGATGGGAGGAGAGAGTGAGAAGGGAACAAGAGTTTTCCACAGTTGTGAGTTATAGGAGAAAATGAAGTTACATGTAAACACAGAACAAGATAAGTAGTCCAAGACTTCTTGAGGGTAAGTCCACCTTTATTTTCCCTGATACTAACCTTAGCACATCAACCTTAACCCTAAATCTACCTTAAAAGTAATTCTAATCCTAATTCTACCACTAACCTTAAACATTAACCTAATTTTAATCTTAACCTTGACCCTGACACCGGTAGATCAGTCTCCTTTGGTCAACTGCACATGGGGGTCCTTTTTGATAGTGTTTTCTTTTTCATGTGGCGGTGGTGGTGGGGGGTGGGTGCCTTTTGGTTGTTTTTTGTTATGTTGAGTTTGGTTATCAACTAGTGCATCACACATACCCTAATCCTAATTCTAACCTTAATTTTAGCACTAATCTAAATGTTATCCCTATTTCTAATCCTAAACTACATCTTAACACAGGGCTGTACTGGCAACGTAAGTTGTTTTGTCGACTTGGCTGGCCCCATCACACTCCCAGCGGTCCACACCCATCCACTGGGATTTTTCCAGCTGTCTTGATGACCGTCCCTGTCCAAACCCTAGTTAGGACCCCAACTTTAACCTTAGGCTTAATCTGAATGCAATGCATTCAAAGTGGATCTCAATCAGCCCCATGTCCAGCTCTTAGGAGGGGAAGGAGCTCCGGATAACAGCTGGCCGAACAAGAGGAAGTGTCCCTTCCTGCTGTTACTGGAGAAAATGTCCATTCCTTCCAGCACAGTGGAGGATAGACTAGCCAAACGTCCACGTCCTCTCCTCCTACCAAAGTCACTGACCGACCTTCACCCACACTCGGCCTGTCTGTGAGAGAGAGCGGCGGCGGCTGCGCTCTGATTGGCTGCTGCGCTGATAGGCGCGGGACACCTGACCGACTCTAGCAGCTGACTCGGTGAGACGTCGAGCAGATCACACTGCCGAGCTGCAGCAGGGAGACTCTCACTGAACAAGGTAAAGTTACTGTCATTAGGAACAGAATACAGTTACTGCAGCTTTATTCCGATTTCAGCAGGATTTACTGCACAGTCACATTTATAAGAACAGACATTAAGAACAGCGCCTGCAGGAGCTGGCTATTATTTTATATGCGAGGCTAAAGTGACCTTAGATTCCAGATCTGGTATTTTAATCGCTCTGAACTATTTCATTAACATGCACATTTTAATACAGACCATAAAACATGTCAAATTCATTTTTACAGACAAAACAAGCTCTATCAGGCATTATAATTTTTATTATTATTATTATGACCAATATCATCATTATTATTGTCATTATTATTGTAATTATACTATTATGATTATTATTATCATCATCATTATATATTATTATTATTAATAATAATAATAATAATAATAATAATAATAATAATAATAATAATATAATAAAAACGCTGCGTATTTACGCACGAACCTCGACAGGTTCCACGTGTTCCAGTTCGATCCTGGTTCTCACGTTCTCTGTTTCTGCATTGCTGAAGGTTTATTTATGGCTGAACCCTTCGATTCTGTCTGATCAGTCTGGTCGGGGGAATGGTTTCACTTTGCCATGTGTTGTGCCTGTTGCTCCTCAGCATCCCTCAGCGCGCGCGTCCACTGCGCCACCTCGTGGTGGAAATGTGGAAGGTGCGTTTCTGCACTACGTGCAGAATCACACGTAAATGCAGCTGCCGTGTCCGACATTACCTGGACGTTCGTCCATAGAAACCAAGGCCCGGCCACAAAAATAGAGCAGGAGAGTGACGTCTGAAATGTGACGTAGAGAAATCAGAGTGACTTTTTGGACCCCTCTAGAACCACGTGTGGCTTTTGATAGGAAAATGTGTGTAAAGAAATGTGGCTCCAGAAATAAATAGCACCCTGCAGCATGCTCCCACTGTCGCCCTACTATCCAGCCCCTCAGGGTGTCCATATCTGAAACTAGGCCACTCCATGTGAAGTAGGCTGCAGTACCAGTGATATGCATATGTCTGAAATATCCTGACACTGCTGGTATTAATGAATTCAGCTTGACTGTCGACAGAAGAGTGTGTTGAACTATCCATTAAATGTCTTTGGCACTACAATAGCACAGCTGCAACTGACCCCAATGCCTCCGTGCCCAATGCCAAGCCAATGGCTGTAAAAGCCTCCATTATTGGACAGCAGAACAGTAGAACTGTGTTCTACAGTGATGAAGTTGGAGTGGCAGAACTAATCTATTTGGAGTGCAGGGAGCACTCCTGGGAACCTTCTTAGACACAGTGGTAGCATCTGTCGTCTTCTATGGTGTGGGCTGGGGCAGCAGTATATCCAGGACACACAGGAAGAGACTGAACAAACTCACAAAGAGGGCCAGCTCTGTCCTGGGAAGCTCCTTAGACCCAGTGAAGGTGGTGGGAGACAGAAGGACTGGGCATCTCCTTCAGTGACTGACTGCTTCACCCTAAGTGTGTGAAGGAGCGGTATCGCAGGTCCTTCCTTTCTGCTGCTGATAGACTCTACAACCTTGTCCTTATTGGTGTAGCACAGCATAGTTGCCCAGGCTGGGAATTGAACCCCAACCTCTATATGGTGTGGTAGCTCACTGTGTCAGAGAGGGACAGAGGTGAGGCACACACAGATAGCATCATTAAGAGTCTTTAATAAGGGTAACCAAGAGCACAAAGGTAGAACAGTCCAGAATCCAAAACCAGCAGTAGTAGACCAAACAAGGGGCTGACCAAAGAGAGTAATTCGTAAAAACAGGTCCAAGAACCAATGAACAAACGAGGCTAGGCAAAGATTAAGTTGGTAAACACAACAGGTCATAATGCTAGGTAGAATGTTTTGGAATGAGGTTGTCAAAACTACGCAAAGAGGTAAGTACCTTAAGTACCTTAGGACACAGGTGATACAAATCAGAGCCCGTGGAAGTCACATGTTGTATGACAGAGCAGGGTAACTTAGGAAATTGGAGTCCTGAGATGCAAAGTACAAAGGGATGGAGGGAATTGTGACTCACTGGTGGTACAACCACCATTATCTTATCCTAACTTATCAACCTTAATATTTGACCTCACTAAGACTCTCATGGCTGAATGCAATCAAACCCCCCAATGTTCTAGCATATCCACTCTGCCATCATATGGTAGAAATGTGGACAATGTTCTAACATCTACTGTGTAAACGTAATAGGAGAAGTAGTGGAAATTAGGAGGAGGCAAATGATCAGCACTGTATACTGTAGCCTATGATAAACCCCACTCTTTGCTCCCCAGATGCTGTCTACCCGAGTGCTGGTCCGGGGGTTGCAGGCTGGGCTCTGGAGAAGGGTGTCCACCTCCACTAGTGCAATGGCTGCTCACAGCCATGGTGAGATTAACAACACATTCATTCTTAGCATGTGCACAGTTAAACATCACATGGTCCCCCTCCTTTGTTGACTTAAACTGCTTCCTCTTCTGAAGTGACATTGTTACTGTTCACAGTTGTCAAGGAGTAGAGGCCAAAATCCATGTAGAAGTGTTGCCAATAGAAACTAGTTCAATGTAAGAATATGTCTGCAAATGCACTGTTGTCATCACATTAAAAGTCTTTCAGTCTTTCACTATTTACTAGCTGTGTGCTTTGGTTTATGTGTTGTTGTGGCAAAGATAAGATGTGTCTGAAAAAATGGGAAAATGTTACATTGATATGTTAGTTTATTCAGGGATTCAGCATTAGATAAGGAAAGTATATGAACAGAAGCTATATTTGTTGATGATTTCTTTGAAGAATGAGGGTACAGCATACATCATAAGAATTAAGTGCACTTTTTGGAGAGGGGATTCTAAAATCAACACAAAGACATTATAAATACAAGGTCAAAATATACATACAGCTACTGGATTATTAATTCAATAGTGCAGAAAGATCCTAAATTTCTTTTAATTTGCTAAGGCCTCTTAACTCAGATGACTGACTATAACCGGTAGCTTCTCTGTGCCCATATAAGAAGGGTTTGTTTGACAGATTGACCAACTATATTAGATTGACCATCACAGTGCAGTGAAAGTAGTCAAATGTGCAGATCTGAGAAGTATGACTGTAGATTTAAACAAGTCTGTTGCCATCATTTGTTAATAAGTACAGAGATCACTAGGCCAAAGTACAAGATATAGGGAGGTGTTGCCTCTTTGCCAACGTCTGGAAGAAGACCCAAACTGTCAACCTTACCTGATTGGGGTGGGCAGGGATATAGTGGGCAGTGTTTTATCATGGAACACTGTCACTTTCTACAGTCTAGCAAGTATTTTATTGCCATTGACTAATAGGATGCTGTCTAAACTAGAAAATCCCTCCTCCAAAATCCACACCTTCCAGCCCGACTGAAGTTTGTATTTGACCAAACAGGATAGAAAAATCCTTCTGGGGGAATGTTTTTGGTCAGATTTTGTCATAATAACCAGAGATATGATTGTAAGGATGATGATTGAAACCTGAGAACACTTTACCTACTATTAAGCATGGTGGTGGTACAATCATGCACTGGGGCTGTTATGCTGCCATTATAGCTGGTACATTACTCAAAGTGGATGGAATAATGAATGTTTCAGCATGACTTCATAGAACCATCATCATAATAATGGATAGTAAACCCATACACTCAACAGTCGTAATTGTAGAATGGATAAAGCAGGCTAAAGTTTCTAACTATATAAACTGCAGTCCAGTATCCAAACAGAATTCTGACAGAAACTGGCATCTGGTTAGGGTGCAACTTACTAGGGGGCATTTATTCAAATATTTTTGTATTACTAAGCCTGTACAAGTTATTTTGACTATAATGATTTCAGAAAAAAATGTGTTCATACAGCTTCAGGAAACCCTGTGTTAATGGTGAATGGGTGAAAACATTAGACCACAACTTTATATACCTATTGCAGAAAGCATTTGCTTCACAAAATCTGAGAAGATAACAAGTATGGATTCATAAATTAAAGTATACCAACAGAATAAGCTTTTGAGTAGTCAGTGAGGGTGAAGCTACATGAATGATACACATGGGTGTAAAAGAACACAATTAGTTTTGAATCTTGGAGCAGGGTTTCTAAACCTGTGGGCTGGGGACTCCCAGTGGGATGTTAAGCACCCTCTAGTGGTCTGTAGGCCCACGATCAGGGTGAGGCATTAGTTCATAGCTCTTTAAATCATAAATCAGTTCCTGATTTTTAAAAGCAAAAACAGTTGCATGCATTCTAGTTATAAAGAGGTGGACTGTGAGGTAGAAAAGGTTGAGAACCCTTGTCTTAAAGCACCAGTCACCAGTGTCTAAAAAGCATGAGCAGTGCAAAGTTGCATTCAGTTTGGTGGTTCAAAATGGTGGTTAAATATTATGAATTAAATTAAACCTGGACATGAGAATGTTCATCTCTTGGCAAATGGTCTCAACAGTGTTACAGATGCATTGCTTCTGTTTGAACAGAAGAGGGTACTGTTAATCCAGATACTGTTTTCCTCCTGGCATTAATGTTTCATTTAGTTAATGTGTGCAATCTGCTGATTACTTTCTGGTGCTGTGTGTTTTTATCCTCAGATGTGGATGTGGTTGACTGCTCTGTTCCTCAGTACAATAACCGCCTGGACACACCCCTGCCTGATATCCCATTTATCACAAATTTCAATCAGGAGCAGAAGAAGCTAAAAGAGAAGGAGAAGGACTCATGGACCAAACTTACCAAGGAGGAGAAACTAGAATGTAATTATAGCACCAATACACAATTTATATAACTTAGCTTTGGAGTCCAGTTGAGGTCAGAGCCAAATCACACTAAAAGGGTTCTTGAAAAAGGTTTGTTTCACAAATTTGAAAAATAAGCTTTATAGATATATAGTAATGTGCATGTTTTATGTCTCTAGAGCTCTACCAGTTAGGATGACCTTAACATTAAGGTGCTTCTTACGATAAGTAACACAGATTTACTGTGGGTTCAGTTCAAGGCTACCTTAAAATAAACCTAGCGGACCCAGTTTTTGAAGAATTTCCTTCATCAGATCAGCTTTGAATATCTTCTTACAAGATATAGCTCTTGGTTAAAAGGCACACTCTTATTTTAGAATAGCTAAGTGGTTTCACTGCAGCCTTATTATCTATGCATCTAATGGAAGGGCCAGGAGATGCACTGCACCCTCTCATAGCTCTAGGATCAGAGACTCCAGGATCAGAAGAGACTAAACTGGTGAAACCCTTTGAAACTGGATGGTGGCAAAGTCTATTCTGCTTGAAAAGCCATTATATCCAATATACGGATTCTGTGGCTGATAAGTTTTAGTCACGTTTCAATTTTAAAGAGGTATTTCCTCCATTTTTTTGTGATTGTCAAATTCCACCACCTGATTGGGTGAAGGTTAGTGCATCAGGCAGACCAACCCAAATGTATCTTGTCTCCCAATATATTCACATGGATTTTGGAAGTGGGGGGAGGGGTGTCAAGCTCTACTAGGGATCAAGCTCTCAATCTCCCAATAATAAGGCCACTCTTACAGAGAAGCACCTCTCTTCAGGACATTTGGCATTTCTGATGAAAAATAATCTGTAATCCTTTCCCTCTACAAAGCAGCATTATTGTCTTTTCGTTACCCAGTTTGAGGTGCTGAACTCTTAAAGATCTGCTATTTGAAAAACTTGGCACAAGTTGCTCGCTTGTGGCTCAGATGAGGATTTTTCTGGAATATATTCACCTATTTGAATGCCCCTAATTGCTTTGCCCATACCAGTGTGGAATGAGCTCTTTAAACCCTAACGGTTTTCAGATTCTGACTCTCATAGCTATGTATGTATCGTGCATATAAGAGTGAGTGTTGTTACTGAATAATTTATAGCAGTTACTGAATAATAGCATTTAAATTAATAATTGAATAATACATGTGTAGTTGAAGGGGGTTAAAATATTCATAAACCGCCAAGAAAACCTTTCTGAACTGCAAGCATTAACTTCTGACTGGCGCTAATGCACATTGTGTTGTCAGATTTGTAAGTTTAACTGAATGTTCTGTGTTGTATTCTTTAGTCCAAAAACCAGTCACAGTTCATCTGACAGATATGGATAAGCTAGTCTAACCTGTTGTGCCTTTTACACCTGAAGGCATAATGGAAAGATGTGAATGGCTGGCTTTATTGGAAATGAATGTCTGCTAAATAAGAGGGCTGATTCAGTAGTTTTCTAAATTGGACAGTGACTGTCTAATACTGTAACAGATCTTGCAGCAATGTTGTAAGCATTTCAAACATACCTCAGGATTTGTATCACCGTTGTCAGAGTAACTATAAGCACTCACCGTGGGGTGGCAGTGTTATTCATCTTTTAAATACATTGACAATACTACCAGCCTGCAAATTGCCATACATGTACAAGTGTACATTATAGGTGTTGTGCATGGTAGCCATTAGGGATGCGTCAATAGGGATGATTTGGTTGATGCCTGTAGCTGTGGTCAGCAGTTTAAATACACACATAATGGAAGAGGATGGTGGGACCTTATTGGGCTTTAGTGTTTTCTTTCAAATTGTCTAAGTTTTAATGTTTGGTGGTTTTCTGGTAACTGCTGGAGTTCTTCAATTAAAGGCCACATGTTTGAGGTCAGGTCTTTTGGAAGGCAATTCCAAAAGCTTAATGGCCTTCTTGATTTATTCCACAACCACCTTTGATGTGGGTTATTGCCTAGCTGGAACACCCAATTATTTCCAGTAGATTCAAGACTATTCTGAAGAATTCTGAGGTAGATCTGCTTCTTCATTACTGCTTTATTCCCCTTTGTAAAATGTACCAGTTCCACTCTGGAGCAAAACAGCCTCAGAGCATGAGGCTACCACCGTCATGTTTACCCGCTGTTTAATGCTGAATGCTGCAGACATACAAAACAAATGATTACTTCCAAATGAATGAGTGATCAAGTAAGCTTAAGTAACGCAAGTAAAGCTATTGAGCATTCACCTTCTAGAAGTGCAGCCACGTGTGCTAAAAGTATGTGCTTTTGGTGGACTCTTAGATATAGACAATATTTGCGAAGGTGTCAAGACGTTTTTACTAATTCTAACATGATTACAGTAGTGTAACGCATCTCTAATATTCATTTCAAATGTAGCTAAATGAAGAAGCATCATACTTACGAGATACTGTTGTGTTGTGCAGTATACAGGCTCTCATTTGAGCTGAGCTATGCTGAGATGAGGAAGGGATCAGATGAATGGAAGACGGTGCTGGGAGGTGTTTTCTTCTTCCTCGGCTTCACTGGCCTTTTAGTGTGGTGGCAGCGCGCTTACGGTAGGTGTTCTTCACCCTTTTCACCTAGTCCACTTTAAAGGAACAGAAAAGTCTGATTATCACAGGTGAAGTTGATCAGCTAAGGAATGTCTGATATGTAAAGTTTAGTTTCCAACAGAAGAGAGAAACTAAAGCTAATGCTTTAGTAAAATGCAGTGAATCAATCTTGTGTAAAACAGTCATCCAAGTAATATTCTCTTTGTAGTAATTTTACTGTTTCAAACTGGAATGTATTTATGGATCACAATCGGCAGCCGGAGTCTGAGAGTGCAAAATTGGCCATGCTCTCTCTAGGTGGGTAGATGGTGCTCTCTCCCCACTTGGTCACACCTGGTGCTTTCCTACAAACAATGATGCAATGCCAGCAGTTAGAAAAGACACAATGGTTGGCTTCACATGTATTGGAGGAAAGTCCATTTTTGCCAGTTAGAAAGGATACATTGAACAATGACCTATTTCATCCCTTAAAGTTAAATTTTGCATTAAATTATGAGCAAAAAAATCTTCATATGAAAAAATAAATACATGTATTTTTAGTGTTTTTAGCAACAGACTTGAGTTGGTTCACAAAATGGAAACGCGTCCTCCTTTGGTTGACATCAAATATTTAAACATACTGTATAACACAACACAGTAATGTAAAACTAAAGCAATAGAAGTGAGTCTAATAATACACAGAAATACTTACATTTAACTACTGAAACCACAGTGTTAGAAGACTGTTCGTCTCATGTCTTATCAGGAGGAATAGAGATTAGATGTATGATTGAGATGGAATTATGAATATGTAAATAACTCAGCATAAACAGTTTATGGTAATAGAGTCTAACCAGAGATCAGGCTTGTGGGGTTTTCTGGTTTGGCTGGAGGGTGAATGGCGCACATAGGTGGGTCTGTGTCAGTCTAGAGCGAAGCAGGAACAGGAAAATAAAGTCAGCATTGATTCTGCATCAGCATCAACCCACCGAGGAGGTTGGGTTTAGCAGAAAGAACGCAGATGTAAGATGTAAAAAAAAGTTATAACTTTGTGAGGAAAAATCAGTGCTTTAATTCATTTTTATATTCATTATTATAAGAAAATAAATATCATTGTTTTAAATATTATGTTTTAATAGTATTGTAAAATCCCTCCTTTACTAAAGTGGTTCTCCATCAGAAACCACTGCTAGCACAAAATAATGAGTAGCTTTAATAATGCAGATATTGCACAGTCAGAGTTGTGTGTACTTTTAGCAGTAAAAACAAAATTATTAAATCATTATTCAGGTGAAACCTTTTCTCTAGAGGCACTTTCATAAGTGTACAAAAGTATTAGGGCAACATTACTAAATCAAACATTTTCTATAAAAACACTTTCAAAAGATATTTAGAAACAGTAATTAAAAACAATATTTTGTTACAACAACCTTAAGATTTTATTTCCTTCATCATATAAAGGTTGTGACATGGCTCGGATTTGCGTTTTTTATCATAAAACAAATGTCTTTGAAAAACTTGATTTCTACCAAAAATAAGACAAGCTCTTCACAGGTGTTAAACATTCAGCATTTACTCAACAACACATGCAATGAGGCAAAATTCTAAAAAAGTATTTAGTAAAGTTATTAGTAAAGGTATAACAGCACCTTTTTTCTTTGTAAATTCACTAAATACATAAATATATTGTATGTATTAAAGCAAGTATTTAGAAATGTATTTACCCTTTATTTTCGTTCTGTAACCTTAGTCAAAATAGTTCAGTGAGGTTAAGATTAAATTTTTAATAAAATAATGTCTTTGAGGGCATAAATTTAAATGTTTAATGTTATTTTAAATTATTTTATTGTAAGCAACATTGCTGTGTTACATTTGTTTTGTACACTTTCAGAGTGTAACAAATGTAAAGAGCACCATACAAAGTTTGGGCACCTCAAGAGATTTGAGTTCATACATGACGTTTAGCTAGAAACCTTTTCCAGAGAACTGCTTGTTTGATTTCTACAAAGCCAAGTCAAACCCCCTGTTTAACTGAAGAAAACCTCTCATAGAAGAGTCATCACAAGAAAACCTCTACTGTGTCCCCAGCACAAACTTCAGGATTGAATTTACTATGGAAGTCTAACAAATTTTTTTATTGAAGTCTAACGAAGTACGGTGCACAAATGCGGAATTTTATGATAATACAAATTAAATAAAACAAAATGAACATCATCTCCAGAAAAGCTGATAAAGAAAGGAAGATAGTTACTATAGCAAGAGAATGATCCTAACACACCTCAAAATCCACTATGGAGTATCTCAAGAGGTACAAGCTGAAGGTTTTGCTGTGACGCTTACAGTCCTGCACAATCATAGAAAAATGTGAACAGATATCAGGAGAACAGTGCATGCAAGGTGGATAAGACTCAAACAGTTGTTGTTAGCAGCCAGGCAGTTGTCGTCAACAGTTGTCGTAATCAGAGTCTCTCCCATCTGCTGAAGCGTTTAATAGTCATGGAAGTCTTGGTGACCTCCCTCAGTAGTCTTCTTCCACAGTCACTTAGTTTGAGGATGGTCTGCTCTAGGCAGATGGATATGTGTGCCATATTCATTCTATTTCTTATTAGTAGTTGTAACCGAACTCCGGGAGATGTTCAGTGACTTTGAGGCCAGGAATACTGATAAATTAGTGACTGGACCTTCCAGATGGGTTTCTTTGTGCTACAATCACTGTACTCAGGTCATTTCTGTTTAACTAATTGTTAGAATAGTAGCACCAATTGTTGAATTAGGTCAGCCACTTTAAAGGGGGTGAATATTTATGCAGTCTCCTATTTTACATTCTATTTTTTATTTAATGGACATTTTGTTTGTAGAAACCTGTTTTCATTTTGACATTAAAGCATTCGTTTTGAATATTCCTGTTAAAAAGCCAAATTAAATGCACTATGATTCCATTTAAAAAAGCAATAAATGGGAAAAACATCAAAGAGGGTGAATATATTTATTGGCACTGTATGTATTAAAGTGCAAGAGTGGGGAAGAAATGGTGTGTGTGTGTGTGTGTGTGTGTGTGTGTGTGTGTGTGTGTGTGTGTGTGTGTGTGTGTGTGTGTGTGTGCATGTGCGTGTGTGTTTGAGAGATAGCAAGAGAGAGAGAGAGAGATTTAGAGCCCATGTCGGAAGCAGTTCAGACACTTGCATCTCCCATCTCCTGTCTCAGAGGCCTTGGATCTTTGAGGAAGGAAGTCAATTCTGCATCACCTCAGGAGACACTCTGCAGCGGGAAAGAACACGAGCACAGGGAAAGAGAAACAGAGAGAGAGAGAGAGGGGAGAGAACAAGAGTGAGACAAACGGAAAAAGGGCATGGCTTAAAGCTTTTAGTCAAGGTGAGAGAGGGTAGAGTACTTGCTGAAGAGAGAGAGAGAGATAAAAAAAAGTCCAAAAGTTGGTTTGCCGGTTGGGAGTGGGGTATTTCCCACACCACTCCCCCTCATGTTGGAACTTGAAAAGCCAGGAGCGTGCAGTACAGCTCCAGGGCCACTGCTCCTCCGCCTCATTAGGGGCATTAAACACTCGTCTGGAAGAGACTTAAATCTGCAGCAGGCTTTAAGGAGAAAAAAGGCTGATGAAAGAATCAGTTTTGCCCTTGGAAATCTGGAGCTATTATCGTCTTTATTCTTCACTAGGCCTATTTCAGTGTAATTGCATGATTATGTAAGTTAAGCTGTGTTGTTAAATAAGGGTGTAACACTATTAAAACTGTATTAAATTTAGAGATTTTTTTGTTATCTCCAGTATTGAAATGTTTTGGACATGTAGCCGTTGCTTTCTCTTTTGCCTTCATTAGTGGAATCCACTGATAATGATAATTTTGTTCTGGATGCATCCTATCAGAGTAAAGTGGGTGGGGAGGGGTGGGGCCTTAGCTCATATTACTGAGTCTTTTCTGAAAGCTCTTATAAAATCACTCTTACAAATAAAGGTTCTTCAAAGGGCTCTTTAAGGACTGCCCTAGAAAATTATTTTGGTTCCATAAAGAAACAATAGATTTAAAGAAGCTTTTAAAAATCACTTTAAAGGTTCTTTGCCAGTTGAAAGGTCCTTAATACTCAAAGCTCGCAGCTCCTTTACAGAAGTGGAGCTTCTATGGCATTGTGTAAATATCTGTTTGTAGCAACTTTTTAAATAGTATCGGGTTGTGATTTTTGTGAGTTATATTAAAGGGTGGCTCAACTTTGTAGCTTTGTTTCAGTTTGTACAATCATATAGAAAGTGAGAATGTTTATATTTTATATTTAATATAAAATAAAATAATAATATTTAAATTCATAAAATATGTTATTTTCTCTGTACTAACAGGTGTGTGTGTCTGTCCTTGGACTGTACTGAAAAAGTTCAAAATAATAAAATATTTTATTCTATTTTACTCTATTTATGAACTACAATTTATTAAAAATTAAACTTCATTAGAACTTCTCATTGTTTAAGTGATGTGTAACTAATAAATAATGATAAAAGAGCTTCATTATACAGTTTGCTCTTATATTTCTTTTCCTCTAATGTCTATTTATTGTAGCAGAACCAGTAATAATTCTGTTTCTACATTAGGCTTTTCTAGAACTTCCCTACAGCTTGTTGAATTCCAGTGAGTGACTGTGTATTTAACTGTGCATTAGAATCTAATCTGCTGTGCATTAAACCTGTCTGGTATGGAAATGCACTGTATGCAGGTTTTTGGCATAAACTAACCTTTGTAGTAGTAAAAAAAATTTTACACAAATTTACGTAATAAATTGAATGAATAATAATGATGTACAGAACAATCCCAGTTGTTTTCTTTTTTCTGGTGTAAAGAGTAGCAGTACTGGATATTTATCCAGTACAGTATATTATGTCCATCATCCTGAACATTTTTTGCTAGAGTTTTTATGTTAAAATCTTGTTATTATGAACAATAACAGAATCATTCCTTTTAAAAGGATTGAGACGCATATGTAAATAACCTCTATTCTAATTGGCTGCCCTGTTCTTACTGCCGGCTGGATAACAGTGTTTTTATTCAGCTGTATCATTTACCATTGTTTAGTACCACTGGCTACTACTGTGTTTATGAGTGTACTGTACTCCTGACTGTACAGCTGCTGCCTGCTGTGTCTGACAGGAAACTCAGTAATACGGTTGGGATCTGTCTGTTTTGCTCATATTCACCACTCATATTCAAATAAGCTGAGTGAATGTGATCTATCCGCTGGAAGTACAGCAATTCTGTATGCTTACAAACATTGTGGTTTGGTCTGCTGGGTTTCGTTAATGGTTGTGACGTCACAACCACAGTGAGTTTGAACTGGGCTGTTGTGCGGAGCTTAGTTTCCTTATATGAACTGGAGTGAAGAGTACATTTTCAAATGTAAGTGAATGTTTATGTAGTTGCCCAAAGAAATCCCCTCAAATGTGTTGTGGTATGTGATATGGTTACTTTAATATCAATTTGTAAACATGCTTTTGTTGTTGTTGCTCATAACTGTCACTGCTTGGGGGTTAGGAAGACCGCTACTTCCACTCCTACACTGCTCCGCCAGCGATATTGCTTTTCATCTGCTTCTTTGTACCATATATGTGGGTTGGGGTGTCAGCGACGTTACGCTCCACCTTGGGAAATAATAGGAGGTGAATGCAGTGGAGTTTTTTTCATGGTATTTGGCGGTGTGTGCACCTTTTTGTGTGTGCTTGTACATTTTGTTTTTGAAAATGCCTTGTGTGTAGCGGTAGTAGTGTGGTTCCCTTTGGCCTGCCGTGTGCTCTGCAACATTCTCGCTCATTTGTTTATTCCCTTCCTGTTTTCTAGCCTGAAGATAAGACGGCACTTTGACAATTAATGGCTCTTTATTTTTTTTTGCTGACAGAGCCACAGTTGTGTGAAGGGTGTGTGCTTTGTACGTGTTTATGTGTGCATGTGTGCACAAGTGTGTGTGTGTGTGGTGGTGGTGATGGGGGGTGTGTTTAGGGGATTTTGCACAATTAACCGTTTCTTTCATTTTCCTTTATTTTTTCTTCTGTTCCTCTTTAGACCTTTTCCTTTTCATTGCTGTCTACTTCTTCCTTCCTTCAGTGACTATAGTGTTATTCAGTACAATGAGTTTATTTTATCTGAGGCTGCGTCTCTCAACACTATTTATAGTTTGTTTACAGTATAGCTGGAACCGTTCTGTATTTAGATTCAAAATGTAAATATAGTAAGAATGGAACCATTGTTCATAGAAAGAAATGTGCTTTAAAGAACAGCACATTTTAACATCCGTATCATGGATAATCATATTTTCTTCACTCCATTTGAAATGTAGTATGTAAGTATTGGTAATTTTGACAAACACCCTTTCCATGAAATCCATATATAGAAACTAAGCTGCAAATAAGCCTAGTTTAAAGCCATTGTTTTAGTGATGTCACAAAAACCAAGGCATTTACACGTGATTGAGTGTTGTCATAGGAGAACTACTTTAAGTTTGAAAAAGAACCTGTTTGTGAGAGAGACGAGTAAATGTGAAGAAACTTTACATTAAGGTTCTGAAGACCTCAAAATGGTCCTTCAGTCTCACATACATTGCATTGTCAGTGTCCTATTAAAAACATGTATCTCCAAAATGGTAACTTTAAAGGAGGAGACAAAAATATTCCTAACTATGAATGGAAGTGAATGAAAAATAAAGAGGAAATAAAAGTAATTTTGATTATTTGCACAGTGTTCAGAGCAGCTACAGGGTTCACACCTTGGAGAAGGTTAAAAAACAGACAAAAATGGACATAGAATTCATTGGACAGCAGCAAGTGGATAAAAAGTTTTGGGACACTTGCTCATTCATGGTATCTTATGAAATCTAGGGTATTAGAATGGGTTTACTGTGCAGGGAAGCATTGCTATGTGGATTAGATTGCATTCAACGGCAAGACAGTTACTGAAGTCAGTAAGAATGTCGGATGCTCATCCCAAAATTACTGGATGGAGAACCATTATTCCAGAGAACACAATTCCACTGCTCCACAGCTCAGTGCTGAGGGGCTTTATACCCCTCTATCCCACACTAGGCGCGTGTGTGTGTGTGTGTGTGTGTGGGTGTGTGTGTGTGTGTGTGTGTGTGTGTGTGTGTGTGTGTGTTTACACATCTGGATGCATAGTGTGTATTTATTGCAAGCATATTTCTTAAGTCTAGGTTCTTCTATGGCATCACTCAGTCGGCCCTTTGTAACATTTACTTTCTTTTTTACCTATTGCTCTCACTTTCACTTATAAGGAGTGTTTCAGTTTGAACTGCTACTTGAACAAGATGCAGTACAACACAGCCAATCAGAACAGTCAATTTACATTTGTCCGTTTAAAGGAAAAGAAAGGAAAACAGTCTAAATTATAACATAAAAAGTTGCTTTTGGTACATAAACCCACACAGATGTCATAAACTAAAAGCAGTTGGGATAAAAGGATGCAATGAAAGTGTTGCATATAGGCCCTTTAAGATGATCTAACTAGTTCATTCACTGAATATATCACTAACAGTTGTGATATATTGGCTGTTTATCATCTTACACTTCTATACACCCATTTAGAGTGAAAGAAATTCTGTTAAGAATAGCTATTCTATAAGTTGCTAATGGTAAATATCACTGAATGTGAGCCTGTCTCTCTGTGGGCTCCTGGCTGGAATTTTTTATGCTACTGTAATGTATTCTACTCAGGGTTTTTCAGTACTTTAGGTGCAGAGTGGTAATGTTTAGACTCACCTGAATGATCTTCTCCAATACATATTCAGAAAAGGTTTTTAGAAACAAATATAGATAATGCAGACATGCACTGCTCCTCTCATTTTGATTTAATATAATTCTACCAAAATATTTTAGTGAATAATAAGTAGTAGAAGGTAACACCCCACACTGTGCAAAAGATTCTGTATAGAACTTAAGCACCAAATATAGCACCAAACAGGCTTCCACTAGTCTTACGTCAAAGATGGTTCTTTGACGTAAGAATAGTGGAAGCCTGTTTGGTGCTATATTAAAAAAACAATTTGAAAGGGTTCTATAAAAAATCACAGTGGTGCTAAAAAGTTTAGAATTTTCTGTGTTTCTGTATAAATTTGACCTAAAACTTCTTTCACATCACATTTTCACAATTTATATTATATATCTGTGTGAACCTTTGCTTGTTAGTACTGTACAGGGGCTTGGACAAATTTTAGTTCATTCTTCCATACTCTCATGAACTGCTTGTTCAGGTCCTTTAATGTTGCAATCACTTACATACAGAGGTTGGACAATGAAACTGAAACACCTGGTTTTAGATCACAATAATTTATTAGTATGGTGTACTGGGGCCTCCTTTTCAATACGTCAATTAGTCTTGGGAATGACATTTTTGGATACAATCCGGGTTAGCTCCCGAGCATCCCTTTCAGACAGCTTCTTCTTACGTCCACAGTTAATCCTGTAGGATGTGGTTGGTCCTTCTTGGTGGTGCTGACATTACCCTGGATACCGTGGCTCTTGATACATCACAAAGACTTGCTGTCTTGGTCACAGATGTGACAGCAAGACTTGCACCAACAATTTGTCCTCTTTTGAACTCTGGTGTGTCACCCATAATGTTGTGTTCATTGCAATGTTTTGAGCAGAACTGTGCTCTTACCTGCTAATTGAACCTTCACACTCTGCTCTTACTGGTTCAATGTGCAATTAATGAAGATTGACCACCAGGCTTCTCCAATTTAGCCATGAAAACTCCCACACTAAAATGACAGGTGTTTCAGTTTCATTTGTCCAACCCCTGTATATCATCATTACATTCACATGTATAAAGTTTCATTAAATTCCAACAACTCCTTTTTGGTGCACTTTTTTTAAAAATAAATGTACTTCACTGACTTGAAATAGGGAGAATAACATCTGATAAGCCCACTTCCGGCTATTTTATTATCTCATCAGTCCATATGCTTCTTTCACTTCAGATGCAGGATCTGTATCCCTCAGCTTGTCATCAAATGCACATGCCTTTTACAACATACATTGAAAGCTATTACATAAAAACCTTCTATATACAGTACATGTTCCCTGATGCATGACACATTGTGGATTAAGGTGAATGTGTGGTGATTTAGACATGAAGATAATCAGTGAGATTTACTGTAAGTTTTCATTATTTATTAGTAACATTAGTCTCATAGCTTCAGGGCAATTTAAAACATGAAACCTTTGGAATATGTTTGGAATATGTCTTCTCTGGTTGACTACATTTGCTTTTACTAGTCATTTAACCATCTCTTCACTGGGATACTCAAAAAGTCTCACTGTCTCAGTCTTGGCTCATCTTCTGTCTGTTCCACAGTGTACGGTGATGTCCCCCACACCCTGTCTCCTGAATGGGTTGAAAAGCAGACCCAGAGGATGATCGACATGAGGATCAACCCTGTGAATGGCTTCGCCGTGAAATGGGACTATGAGAAGAAACAGTGGAAGTAGAAGAATCAACTGTCTACAGGTTTTCCATGACACATCATTAATCTGCTACAGACAAAATGAAGCTTTACAGCCTTAAAACATATTTAACATGTCAAATAAAGACAGACTGGAATGTAAAAATGTGCCTGGGTTTCTGTTCTTTTCACCTTTTTTGCACAACGCCTTTGAACTGATTTGGTTTCTTACTGCTTAAAACTCCAGTAATGTAGATTTGCTTCTTTCATTATTTAGGTGGTTTAGATGGTATGTTGTTCTCCAGAACTATAGAAAATGATAGGTGGGGAGCTCAAGGGCACATCAGTAATGTCCTACCAGTTCATGGAATCTAACCAGCAGTCTTTCAGTTACAAGGCTGTTTCCCTAACCAAAAAGCCACGGCTGCCCCAGAAACAAGGATCCTTAAAATATAGAATAAAGAAAAAACAGAATGTGGACATTGTTTTGATAAAGGTTCTGCAAAGCTCTCTAAAGCAGTTCCAATAACCAAACAAAAGCATTTGTACCTTCAGAACATCTATTTGCAAGATAAAGTATACAAATTCTTAGCTAAATGATTCGATACATGTTAAGGTAATCATATCATGGGATGCCAAATTCTCACCAGTACCAAGAGCACTGAAGTCAGGGTGTCATTGGCCACAATATATTGAAAACCTGCTGTTGATGATGTTGAATGGTACAGATGTTGAATGGTAATAACAGTGGGTTTGGAAACATATCTGAAGTATAACAAGTTACAACAAAATCCAGTTACAGTAAAAAAAAAAAAAATTAATATATTTTTAAAACACAGAATGTTCATCTTTATAATAATGGCCTGCAGATGTCTTATGAATGATGAAATGTACACTTCTGCATGCAAATTGAGTGGCAGGGACCTGTAAAAGTGTGGTAAACTGACAAATACTCAACAGACAGATAATGCACTCTTTGGATTCAGGATCTATTGTAATTATATTTTAATAATATTTTAGCGCACTAGGTAGGAGTAAGGATCCATTTGAGTTCCAGATTTAGTTTTGTCCCATGTTACTGTTAAAGGCTGTAAAGATGATTCATGATTTAAGATTCAATCCATCAAAATATTCATATAGCACTTTTCAGACCAAATCTAACTGGAACTCAAAGTGCTTCACAAGAAACATGATGTGAATCAAGATTGATTCACAACTAAAATGGCAAGAATAAAAAATGAAATAAAACAAGCAATAAACATTTTACATTGAAAATGAGAAATAAAAATCTGAAATGGAACAGTGTGGAAAAAAGTAAGACTGATCAGTAATAACAATATAGAAGTTAATAAAATAATTAAATTGGAAGAGAATTAAATAAAAATATATAATTGAAAATTAAGGATTTAAATTGTTCATAAAAACGAAAAGAAATGAAAGCAGCATCAACAAAACTGCTGGAGGAACATCTAAGAGAGAAGCACTGGAGGATGTCAGAGATCTTCCTGCTTCATAAACCAAAAGCATTTCTGAGATGTATTCTGGTGCAAGACCATGTTGTGCTTTAATAACTGATAAAAGAACTTTAAAGTCAACGAAATAAGTAACTGGGAGCCAGTGCAACATTTTTATTGGTCAATTTACCACATGTCCGGCACATACAGTAGAACTGAGACATCCTTCGTCTCTCACTTTAAAAACAAAGAAAATATGTTTTTGAAAAGTGTAGAAAAAGATAGAAATATGTAGCATTTCTATCGAATCAAACTGTATTAACAGATGAAAAGATGGGTTTTAAAATCAGGGGGCTTGAAAGTCACGAACAGGGGGATCCTTTTTAAATGAGAAAGAAATATCATAATTTTTGAAAAAGCACTTCAGCAGCAGAAACCAGTGAATGAATGACGTAGGATGCCTGATCCCCGTACCCCTCACCACTAGTAGGCGGGGGGCGTGGCTTCGGTCGTAGTGCTGAATGAACGTCGCGGCGTTCTGCGTCCGCGAGCGGCAGTTCGGTTCGGCTCCGTAGCGGTTGCTGTCGCTGGGGAAGGCCGGGTGACGCGCTCGGCGGTACTTTGGGCTCCGGTTCGCTCGTCCGGCGCGCTTTCTTTCCGGAGCGCGGACTCTTCCGTGTGTGAGGAGTTGCCGCCGGGGCTGCAAGTCCCGTTACTGCGGCGAACAGAAGGGGCGTTCCGGCTGGAGCTCGCGCCGCGCGGGGCTGTGAGCGGTCGGAGCGCGGAGATGCGGGCAGCCGCGCGAGCGAACTTCAGCACTGATCGCCGTGTCGCCGCCGCCGCTGCGCTGCGTAATGTCCGATGAGCGCGCCGAGCGAGCGCGCCGCCGTGACGAAGAGAGCCCCGTGCGGAGGATGAAGAGTGGGCTGCGCGCGCGGCTCGGGGCAGCGTTACCGCGGTACTGAGATGTGTTCGGACTGAGCAGCGCTCGGTGCCGCCCTGTCTCGAATTCTTTAGCCGAGAGGAAAATGGCCAACGAAAGTCCGTACGACAGCCGCGACATCGTGGAGAGATACCTCCACCACAAACTTCTCAAACGAGGGTACGTGTGGCAGTTCCGCCCGGCCGCCGAGCCCCAGCCCGAGCCCGAGCCCGGGCGCACCGGGCCCGCCAGGCTGCACCGACTCCTGCGCGAGGCGGGCGACGAGCTCGAGCGCGCCTACCAGCGGGACCTCGCCGCCATGTGCGAGCAGCTGCGCATGGACCCGAGCGCGCAGCTCCAGCGCAGCTTCGTGGCCGTGGCCGAGGAGCTGTTCGGGGACGGGGTGAACTGGGGCCGCGTCGTGGCCTTCTTCGAGTTCGGCGGCGCGCTGTGCGCGGAGAGTGTCAACCGCGAGATGGCGTCGCAGGTGGAGCACATTGCGCGGTGGATGACCGACTACCTGAATGGGCCGCTGCTGCAGAGCTGGATCCAGGACAACGGCGGCTGGGTGAGTGCGCGGAGGATCTCCTCCACAGTGAGGAGCAGTGGAGTGTCCGTCACCTGAGTGATCAAAGTTCCAGAAAGGCGAAGCTCTCCATGGCGAGAATGGAGTGGCAGAGCTCTTCCAGGAGAAAGGTTGCAGTGGTAAAGATCTCAAGACCCGGGGAGAGAGAGATCATAGTGGTAAAGAAGTTTGTGGTTAAGGCTTCAGCGGTCCAGGAGTGCCAGACTCTCTGTCAGAGCTGGGAAATCAGCAAGGTGTGCAGGAAACTGGCAGTCCAGGACTGGCAGTGCTGCAAGTTCGGAAGAGGTCTCCATGCTGAAGATCCCCATAATAAAGCTCTTAAAGCAGATAACTCCATGGTTAAGATGTCAAGGATCTCATTGGTAAAGATAAAGATTTCAAGGCAAACATCTCAGTGGTCAGAATTTCCATGGTAACAATGAATGAAAATCTAAATAGTAGACAACTCAATGACCATAAATGTCACTGGCAAAGATGACAGCGGCTTAGTTCTTGCACTTGGCCTCTCAGCCACACCCACTTACTTCCATGTGCAGAAGTGGAATGCTGGTTTTCAGATGCTGCTTGGCAAATGTTCTGCCAGGAGTCTTCTCCTCACCCACCCAGGAGAATGTGTTGAATATCTAATGATTTTCAGGCTGTGAGCTGCTCCAGCTTACAGTCTCTCCTGGTTATAACCTAGAAGGCATCCACTACTCATTACATTTTGAAAAAGGTAGAAAGTCCTTTGCTTTTGCTTTTGCCTTTGGTGTCAAGTGCACTGCGAGTGCTCAGCCTTGATACTATAAAGAGCAGCTGCCCGCTCTGGAGTTGTCTGCCAGGTGTTGGGGAGATTGGTTTTGTTTCTGTCCCTGGGATTTGCTTGCTGGAGAGTCCTTGTGGGTTTCTGCAGAGAGATTTACTTACTGCTCGGGTTGGAGCATGAATGAAAAATCAAGCATGTCTACCAGCGCACTTAAAGCACTTTTTTGGGGAGGATTCTTGTTTTACCACAGCCTTGTTCCTGCACTGCAGTGCTTGTGCGTTGAATAATTTACAGCATAAATTGCAGCAGTCCATCACAGCTCAGCGCACTTTCATATGAGAGGACGAAGCTATACGCACAGTCTGGCTGCCCAAATCATGGTACCATGAAAACTCTGAATACTGTTTTTCTCCTCGCTGTGGAGAAGATTGTGGAACTTTAATTAATATTAGGTTAGATAATATGTAAAGTTGATTAATGATTACAAAATAATGGGTTACGAACTTTAACCCATTAATTTTGATAAATGGACTAATTGGTTCTGTTCTGCTTCTCTGAAAAGTACACCATCCTGATACGGTGTTGTAAATGTCACTACATAGAAGCTTTGTTTCACAGACTGAAAGTAGTTGAACGAATTCTGCTGTATAACTGCAGAAGCACCCTGCAGAATACATGCGTTGTTGTTGCCTGTAAAATGTTACCATTTGGCAACAGGTTTTCTGCTTTTCATCCAGAAGCATAAAGAATATAATGCTTGTTATCTTTCAGTAACTTTAATTCTGAAAATCAGTTTGGTCAGTGTCACCATGAATTAAAGTTACCGAAAGATAACAAGCATTATTCTATACAAACAGTGCGATTTTATCACTGTTTGAATCCTGTTTACAGTAAAGGTGATACATGGTCAATGTCATCATGAATCAGTATTGACATCACCTTTACTATGAACAGGATTCAAACAGTGTTAAAATCTATGATAAAATTGCAGTTCACTTGCAAGGTCTATTACTGGACCTAGACTGGGACACCTGGGCACCTCTGCTTCTGTCCCTTTGCTTTGAATGTGGCAGTGGCAGCAAAGATGGTAAAGTCCTGTCTAGACTACATTCAAGTTAGCCTAGTTTTGGGTTTGGATGCAGGTGGGAGGACGGTGGCCCAGTGGAGCCATTATTCCTGTCAGGTCTGCGAGTGGACTGTGGCAGAATTAATGATAGTCATTACTTAACACATCTGCTGCAGGTTAAAGAAATAAAAAGGCAGTTTCTGACAGAATGGGGTGTGGAGCCAGACGGCAGTCCAGAGCCTGGAGAAATGACCACTTTGGGCAGATGTTCCCCAGACGCTGCCATTCTCTTTCTCCTAGTTCTCATCTTCTCAGTCTTTGCACAGCAATTATATTAAAGTTGCTATCACAAATTATATACAAAAAAAAAGACAGACTGTGTTATTACAGGTGTGTGTGTGTGTGTCCCACTGATGAATGGCTATGGTCAACTCCATCATTCCTTCAGGTGATGAGTGTGCAATTAGGATACAATTAGCACAGAAGCTCTTTAATGAGGTTTTCACTCATGTCTGCATTATTCACAAAGCAGCCGCACTCTTGTCCAGAGGCAATTAATGATTAATTTATTTCATTTTCATGAAAAGCATGCTTGGAGTTTGTGTTAAGAATGATATTGCAGAGGGAATTAGGTTGCGCACCAGAGCTGTACATTATACTTTTGTGTCTTTGAATTTGCCCCCAACTGCTTTTGAAAATGGGAGATATGTTTTGAAGAGCTGCTGACACCAGGGATATGCATTTCTGGATGCATTCTTTGGAGGCTGAATATCTTTAGTGGTAATGTTTAGCAATGTTCTCTCAATGTGCTGCACACGTGACCCGTGTTCATGCTGCTTCTTTCAGTTAATTTTTCCTAACATGGAATCTCGGTTTGAGCCAAATCTGAATGTGTTGAACTCTTGCAGCTGCTACAATCAAATAAATAAAACAGGTGCCTTTTGCAGACCCACTTAGCTAATGTTGATGAATCAGTTTTTGTCCATAGGGATGATGGAGTTATCTTCACAGCCTCATTTTAATATCAGTCTTACTAAGACCCTGAAACAAACAAACACAAAAAAAGCATCACGAGAAGTGAAATAATCACGAATTACCAAGTTGTCTTTCAATCAGAGGAAAATCACATACATGACTGACCGCTAATTGTTCAGTATTAAGCAACGTTTTGGTTCGTAATCTGAAAATATTACAATTGCCTTTTATTTTGAGTGCTTAAACAGAACATTTTGATTGCCTATTTGTTTTCTCAAGTGTGTGACATACAAGAGACCCATTTTTTGGTATTCATGGCCTGCAGTAAGAGGGTGCGCAAAATGTGCAAAAGGGCCTCTCATTTAGCTCTAAATTGGTCAGATGGTTTTTGCTTTGCTGCCAAAGAGAAATGTCCTTTTCTCCCGCAGTTAATGCCGACTTATTATCCTCCTTTTGAATTAATGTGATTCATTAATCCTTGGATAAAGCCCCTGGAATAATTGCACAGTCTGCGGAGAATACATGATTCCACTGTGCCGCATGATGCTGTTTCATTACTGTTATTCCAGACTCCCTGCTGGGCCTCCCCATTTACCCAGCATGTGATCAAGACCTTCATCTTGCTTTGGTCCTCTTTCCAATTGAATTTGGGATTCAATTGAGTTTCCGAAGAGTTTGAAAGGCCCGTCTTTATATGGAGCAGGCGGTAAGCCTACTAGCTGTAATGGTGCAATTATGGATCATGTTAGCAATGACAAAGCAAAAGACTTAATTGAATTGGGTATTTCTGATTGACGGGTTAAATGCAGTCCTTGTAAATGGCGACAGCTGACTGAAGTTCTTTGCCTTGGGGAGCGTGCCCACCAGCACTGGTAGTGAAAGCCTCAAAGCTGGACTGGTGTAATAGCCATCTGATTTTGGCTGGAGATAGTGATACTTTGAAGTTTACAACCATCCCCCTCAAGTTTAGATAGCTTTTCTTAGACCTGGTTGCCTTAATGGTTGTGCTTGGTGTAGAGGGGTATGCTGTCCTGATTTAGTTTATTCAGTGTACTTAAACCAGTAAGAGTAAAGTTTGCCTCATTAAAAAAAAGGTTCTTAATATACTCTATGGACAAAAGTACACTAATAATTGTGCACTAAAGGACTAAAGTCCAGTGGAACGCTTTCTACTAGATTTTAGAGTATTGCTGTGAGGATTTGATTGCATTCAATAATTCAGTAAGAGCATATTTGATCTTAGGATGTTGGATACTCACCACCCCACCTCATTCCCAACTCCCCAGTTCATCCCAAATGTATTGGATGGAGCCCCATCGTTCCAGGAATCACAGTTTCACTGCTCCACAACACTTGGCATTAGGAACAGTGCCACTAGGTCCATGTTAACTGCTCCAGGGAATCTTATTCTTTTGGCAATACTTCTTAACAGGGATTGAACAACAGACAACATTTGGACATCACAACCTTTGTTCTGCATATTTTGATTGAGTCCTTTGTCTTACATCATTCCCATCAACAGAGAGTGCCTAAATTATTAAAAACACCATCATGACATTCATTAGAATGGACCATATCAAGAAGGTGAGACGTAAACCATTTTTACAACAATTATGTTGAGTTATTATTGGCGTGTTTTTTTCTCCAGAATAAACATTACTCTTAATGTAATTGCTGTGTTACTAAACTGGGTGTTGAGGGATCCTAATGATTGTACACTTTATTGAAACAAAGAGAAGCTTTTTGTGGTAGTTTTTTATCTGTGTCTGCCCTCCCACTCGCCAGTAATATCGAGCAGCTTCTCTATTGTTTATTTCCTATTTGAAGCATAGCCAACGAAAGATTGAAATGCATTTATTAATTCAGTCAGCAATTATAAAGTTCTCCACTCGTATGCATGCAAAGCAAACAGTCAGTGAGTCAGTATGGACATTTTTTTTTTGTTTTGGCAATACCAGTGTCAATCCAGCGCATTCTTAGGCTACATAATTGGTGTTTTGACTGCTGTGTAAGCAATATTTTGTATCTAAAAGTTGGTTTGCTTTTGTGGTAACAGAAAAGTACCTAGTGAAGCCCCTAATTTCACTGAGTTTTGATGGCAGTCTCAGCCTTTCACTTTGTGCTGTTCTTTTGAAGACAGTTAATTGCCCAGTTCAGTATTTTCAATGTTCAGGTGAAAAATAAGCAAAAGTACATTTTAGTGAAGTTGACATTTAACAGTGTTGTCAGTCATAGGTATGTTGGGGAAAATGTGGGTTATCATGGTGCTGTTCACCGGGGAGTCCTATTAAGATGTATGGCAATACATTTTAACAGGGACAAAACATATTTGGGCATATAGTGCAGGTGAGAAATGGTAACCATTGGAAAGGAAGCATTGTTCCTTATATTTTGAGTGCTTTACCTGTCACATTGTTCCCTAAATTATGAAAAAGTCCATCACGACAATAATTAGAATTCGTTCTGAAAATGCATGTTTTAGTAGTACAGATAAAGCAGTAGCTACACTGAAGTTTGTTTAGTCAGACTACAATCATGTAGGTGCACAGCCCACACACACACACACACCACCTGTGGTTCCTTATATTACTGTTTGTGTATATTTGAACATGTCTGTAGAACTGGTGGCTCCTTGCCTTAGAGGCCTCTTTGACCCCACCTGTGCCTTTTGTAGGTGGGTGTTGTGTTGGGGCGTTTACTGAAAAAAAGGAAAAAAACTTCTGAAGTGCCGCCACTGCACAGCTATTCATTTTCCAGAACATGTGCCTTATACACTCCTTTCAAGTGACATTGTTTGTGAAAGTGATGTAGACTCTGAAGGCAGAATGTGAAAAAAAAACCTCAAAGAAAAAAGAGAAAGAAAGGGGGTTCTTTTTGTCTTTTCTGTCAGTTTGATTGTAATAGCTTCAAACAAATGGGCTGTGCCAAATTTTGGCAGTGGCTGTGAGGGTGAACCGAATGGGGTAAAGAAGCAAAAATGAGAAGAAACTCGGCAGAATAGATGGAGTCTGAAAGAAACAGATTATAGGATAGTTAGCTTGAAAGAATGATAGATACAGAAAGGCTGTTTCTTTTTGTTGCTTCCTGCCCAGCTGCTGTTGAAGGGTGTGTCACCTTCTCCTAGGGGGCAAGGTATGGCTCAGAGAGCTGATTGGTCATAACAGGGTTGCATGATGCTATGAACTCCAAGGATCAGCCGTGTTGGGTTTGGTTTAGATGAGGTGCGCGATACAGGATGGCGCTGAAGGATGAGTATAAGGGGGTGTTATCAGTGGGAGAAGGAGAATTCCCTCCCAGGTGTGGTCTCTTTTCTGATCTTTGTGTTCTCTCATTAGCGCAGGGGTGGTAACACAGACACACACTCTTGCATCTCTGTGCGACACTTTTGGAAGATTGAAAACTCCTGTTGAAAAAGGCCTGTCTAAATAAATTCTTGATCTCCACAAAACAGACGGTCGCTCTCTTTGATTTGCATCTCAAGCTTGTTTTCATCTGAAAGGAAGGTGTATTTCAGAGACTGAGAGGACAAATTGGATGTGATAGATGCACCCAGCCGAAAGAGCTGAGCATGGAAAAAAACACCTACAGGTACAGAAATCTAAAGAGCACCAAGACATTTTGTACCGTATCCTTTATCTGCATCTCACTTTAACTCAGTGAAACTGGGTGAGTCAGAAAAAATAACACTGGGTGAAAATGTGAAATGTCCTGACCCTTTTTATGTGTTTTATGTGTCATTTAGTTTCTGTGAACAGGTCAAAGATTTGAGGAGAAAGCTGCTGGGACTACCCCACTTTCTCCATACACTCTGTCACTTCATTTTGATGCTGTAAGTATGGGTGATTTTTATGGTTCCTCATCTTGACTGACACGGGAAAGAGTTTAGTGGACAGCATGCTTGGTCAATGGTGGACACTGGTGACTGAATAGTGGCTGCTGTGATGGTGGGTCTCTTTCAGACTGATAAAGACTTGACAGTTATTATAGCTGGACACCCTTATGTTGAAAAAACGGGGGAATTTGTCCTCCGCATATAACCCTAATGGGCAGTGAGCACACAAGCTCAGAGCGGTGGGCAGCCCTCTCCATGCTGCCAGTGGAGCAGCTGGGGAGTACCTTTGCTCAAGGGTACTTCAGTTATGTCCTGCAATTTCAGGGAATTGAACTGGCAACATTCAAGTCAAATAGGTTGTGACATTTAATTGTAATATTTGAGGTCATATCACCCAGCATTGTATAGTACATAGTGAATTTAATGGTTTCTTGTACTGTATGCTTTCTGGTTCTTGACTTGAAATGTTTGCCTTAGACTGAGTTTTTTTTTCCACATGATTTTTCTGGTGATTGATCAAAGTGATGACTCGTGCTGATCAGAAGAGCTTTGTATTAGTTTCGAGTTGTCTGCCTTTGATGCTGCAACACTGTTATTGGCGCCGCTCACAAATGGATTGTGCGGGTTTTAATCTGCACTTAATGACTGTAGCTGCTGTTCTTTCCACAGGCCCTGTAACAGCATCATAGTGTGGAACATAGAAGCAAAGAGACAGGAGAGGAGGAAAGCAGCACATATGTCCATGGTCCTAATTCCTAGACCGGGGTGGCATCCGTCTGGCCTGGAGAATGCATTTTGGAAAGCACCCCTCACCCCAGACACATTAGGTTAATGACACAATCATTATCTTCTCACAGAGCTGTGATTTGTTTGCATGGACACTGGGACACGCTCTGCCAAAGGCTCCATGGCAGCCTACCCCATGGTGCTCACACACATCAACAAGTAGCCCTCTCATGCTGGCTGCACATATGTCACATTCGGTGATTTGAGTGCCTGTTAACATCAGCGTTAACTGTGAATGCAGGTATAGTGCCTTATCTCACAGTGAGGCTTATTGATACCTTTACTGAATAGGGCTGTCTTGTACAAAACCCTTTGGTACCTTTTTGACTTTTTCCATTGTTCTGCTTTTAGTCATCAGCTTGATAGACAAAAGGGAAATCCGATTTACTTGAAAAAAGTGTCTTGGCAAAATGGTGTGGACTGCCTCTTAGAGATGTCTGATTCAACCTCCTACACACAACTTGTCAGTGCTGACAATTGGCTCATGAAGCCATTTTACAGTAAATCCACATCCCCCTATTGCCGACACAGATACATGTTGAAAGACACACACTGCCACGCAGACAATGGGACACTCTTGCAAAGACTCGCAGGCAAATAAACAGATCAGGGGCACAGTATTTTGGCCCAAAATGTAAATAGACTCTTATAGCTCTTTCGTTGCATGGCTAAGCCTCGGTGTCTTTTGCTGCCGGGGTCTTAAGATGTGGGAGTTTGTGTAGGCAGGTTGAAGGATTGCTAATAGAATTAGTCTGGGAGCAGTGTATGCATTTCTTTCTGTCTCTCTCATGTGTTCCATTCTGTCTGCATTTCTCTGATTCTGTTGGGCTGTCTTCTTTACCTTCTTGGAGCTTGTTTCTTGAACACCAGTTTTTACACACATCTTTTGGACCTGTAGAATTGTCTGTTGGGCTCATGGGTTGCCGCTTGCTGCCTTAAATGTGGAGCCTCAGTGTATCGGAGCAATGTCTTTCTCTAGCCTAAAATCTCCTCCTCTTCTTTGGCTCTGTGTCTACAGCTGGGTGTGGAAGATTTCACTTCATCTGTCTTTCACTGGGAGCAGGACATTATGGATGAGGGCCTAGCTTAAGAGTAATGGTTCTGGTGAAGTCTTTTGTCTATCAGTGGGTGTAAGCGTGGCTCAGTGTGCAGCTATCCATCGTTGCCAGTGCTCCTTTGTCTGGGAGAAGCTGATTCCTGGTGGCTTTTAAAACATTGAGGGGCTGCAGCCAATTGTTTCCCTTCTCTGGTACCTCCGGGTTGGATCTGGCTCCCTCATCTGCCATCTGCTTTGCCTTTCTGCACTCAGCACACTAGACCCTGTCATCTCCCCCTCTCCCCAAAACAACATTTACTACCAGCCGTTGTCCGTGGGCCAGAGCTGTCTTCCCCAAAAACATGAATGAGCTCCTGTTATAGTATATTTGCAAACAGAACTTTCCTCATGCCCTGGGTTTGCTGGGACAGCAGGCAAAGTATCAGATCGTCAAGCCTCGTGGTATGTTAACCTGGTTTTTTTTTGTTGTTTTTTTTTGCTGAGCATGTGTTGTATTCTCAGCCTGATGTTTGTCTGTGGGTTTGCACTTTGATTAGCAGAGTGGGGAGTAGCAGGAACAGTGATCGAGCCCAGGGAGCCACTGGTGAATGCTAATAAGCTGTCATTTCCTGATAGCACAACGTGTGAGCACTGTTGATGCCAGATATGGCAGAATCAAAGCTGGGATAAGTCAAACAGTAATTATGTATTTTAGTTTCATCCATTGCTGGATGAATAATTCATAGGGTTTTGAGGGGGAAGAGGCAATGACTCTCTCTTAAAATTACATGTACTCCAACAAGTTTATGCCTGTCTCTCATTAAGGCTTGGAATTGGAGTGGCGGGATTCAGGCCAGAGCAACAGTACTGTACAGCATGTCCATCTATTGTACATTGAGTACTGAGTTGCACTGGTGCCATCTCCAGAAAGAACAATGGGGTTTTCCAGTGGAATACAGTGTGTCATTTTATGGGACCTTTGTGTAATGTCTGGTGGAAGTAGTGCAGGTTGCATGCACTTTTTCAAGACACCTGTGTACCCTTGTTTCACTCACTAGTAACCATGTGGGTTCCACTAAATGGGTTTCACTTTTTAGATGACCCAGTATTAAGTACCACTTAAGCACCAATATCAGTATGATATCAGTACCCTTCAAAGTAAGCCTTTTAATTGAATCAGTTCCCTAAAGATGAGCAAGTACAAAGCCCACAATTCTTAAACTACTTGGCATTTTGTTACACCACTAAGGGTACACAGATACTGACATGACATTTCAGGCCAGATTTTCAGGGTTCATTCTTTTACCTCCATTATCTAATCCCACTTTTCCTGCTGATAAAGACCAAATACTGACACCCACTGATGGGATATGATATGTACCATATACAGTATATCCCATCTTGAAATATGTGTACATAGAATAAGCCACTCTGTACAGTGAGTGGGAAACAGATATGCTTTAGAGTTGGAAAGGCATCTCACTCTCTTCTTGGCCCGAGGGCCTGCTCGACTGCTTGGTGCCAAGGGAATTTCCTGGATTACAAAATGACCGTGGCTAATGCATTCGCATGGATTAGAGATGGGTTTGTCACAAAGGCCGTCAGTTGTCCATCTCAGCTCACACACCCCATTATCCCAACAATTCGGAAACTGCGCTGTAAAACCAGACCAGAGCGTTGCAACTGGAGAAGGAAGTCTTTATGTGGGGCATCACACTGTCCTCCTTCATGGATTCAGAGAGTGCATGTGTGTGTCAAGGGTGTTCCAGTCCTGCCAGGAACCCATTCTCACCAGGCCAAACACAGCTGGGGGCAATGCAGAATTCTGCACACTGTGGCTTTGAGTGTGCCTCATACCGTAATGCCTAACTTGTGCTTTCCCTGCATGCTGTTTGTTTCAGAGTGAATTACATCACCTAGTTTACCAGCACACTGTGCTTGTTCTGTAATACATTTCTTCTTGTAAGGGAAAAAGGAATCATAAGAGTCATCAAGCTGTAACCAATACGCTGACTTCATTTGAGATGTGAATCATGCCACGAAAGAACGAAAGTCGAGAAAATCACTTCAGTGCAGTCTCTCCAGCAGGCTACAGAGTCCACATTCTGGCCAGCTCTAGCATGCAAGTGTGTCCGTGCTCGAGAATGAGTGTCCACACTGTGGATCCTTGTAATCCATGAATATTTCAGGCAGGCCAAGCATGTAAAGGCCTTTTTAAGTGTGCAAATAGATGGCACTGTCAGCTTGACTGGCTGCTGGAGACTCCAGGCATTTCCCCCCTTGGCTTAGCCAGGCTCTTTGATGATGGCAGATAGGGATTGAAGTGCACGGGGCGGGACAGGGCTCACCTGTGTGATGAGAGGAGATGAAAGACGGTAGCTGTCACGTACTGCTGTAGTGGGATGTTCACAGTCTGGAGATGAGTTCTAACTTTTTCTGTGGCGTGCAGGTCGATTTAACCCTACACCCATCACGCACTTGGTTGTTCAGACAAGGGGAAGAAGCTCGTCACACAATCTTACCCGCATTCCATTGTGATGGTGCGCATTATTTAAGGACATTTAAGAAGGCTGGGAACTAAACCCCCTCCATTCCACAAAGAAGCTTTACTCTGTACTCTCTGAGCATCATCACATTTCTCTTGTCTTCTCCTCTTATGTTTCACTGTATCAAGAGACCCAAAGGCTGCTGTGTTAGTGAAAATGGGCAAGATATTATTTGTAGGGGAACTTTTCCTGTTCAAGCAGCATTCCCAGAATTGTTGGTTTGAGGCTGTCGAGAAGTGGTTGTGTGCTTAGTCAGTACTGAAGTGTAGGTTTTTTTTCTTGATTTTTTTTGTTGGAGGGGGATATTAAATGTCTAGTCATGGCACACTGCAGCAATAAACTACTTGTGTAAATGCTTGGATTCTAACCACTGTTTTCAAGTTCTTTTTTTTTCCTTTAGAAAGTGAAGAGTTTTGACGCACATGCACTTATTTGATCAGGCTGTGAAAATCCATATAAAGCTAAAAAGACAAGTGGTGCATTGTCTCGACTTTAGGCTTTTGGTCGCTAGGTAACATAATAGTACTAACTACAACATAAGGGTGGATTTACTTAAGGAAATTGAGCAGGCATTAAGCTGCTACTCCCAAGGTTTGACCAGCACCAGGAGTAATGCAGAACACAGCTATGCTCTTTCTTCTTCATCCCTATGAAATTGTGGTTCATGCCATCCTAAAGACACCCAGCTACAAATGAGGCCCTCAGATTGGTGCAGCGCACTGGACTGGTCGAAAGATCCATTGTTGTGGCTGGAAGCTGGGAGTGGCCTTGTGTACAATATTTTCGCTTTGCCACACTGGCTCAATGGGCCAAAAATACCCTCCATGTGATTCCTGCACTCTCTCTCTCTCATGCAGTGATGCAGATAACCGAGAGATGTACAAATATGCAGGACTTTGGCAAACACAGACCAAAGTCAACAGCAGGAGAAGTAACAGAATGAAAAGCAATGCACAGTCAGTGCATGAGGGATATCACAAGGGGGCGGAGGCAGCAGATGGGTGATTTAACATGCAGGCAGCCTAAAGGGCTGCCCTCCCCTCCCCTACTGCCACCCCACACCCTTCTTCTATCCCTCCATCCCTAAACTACATGCTGATCAGAAGGAGTAGATGCAGGAAGAGCTAGGAATAAGAGACCAAAAGAAAAGGGAGGAGTGATGTAGAGAAAATAAAAGAAAGAAAGAGGGAAAGAAAGACTTCACACCCATTCACACCACCTTGTGTTCTAGAATATTTTTTCTGCAGAGCTGCTGGTGCTTATACTGGTTATATGGAGGCCAGATCCGTCATGCAGCTCTGAAGAAACACAGTGATTTCGCCTGCTCTCTTGGGCTGCTATACTGACACATTTAAAGAGTTTGCAAAGACAGCTGCCTGGAATTTGGAATCCCAATTTTCACTCAGGATGAGAAGTGGAGAGTATGATGATATATTACATCATAATATGGAAGATATCGCAAAAATGTACACTATACTGACAGATAAAATGCAGAAGTTGTATCAGACTTTTAAAACTGCACCATGTCTAATTAAAAAGGTGTGATTGCACTCAAGTTTCAAGTACTGTCAGTGCCCACAGTATAACATATAATACCCAATGTAATATTTTAGTGGGTGTAATGTAATAGTTTACAAATCGCTTGTGAAGAGCATATTGATACTTGATATTGAGAATATCAGGGGAATCATCTTGTAGAAAATTGAACAACGTTTGAGATCATAAAACTAACAGATTGATGGTTTATATATAGTAACTGCATTAAAACTACCATTATGCTATTCTTTCCTCATTTTTTCTATTCCTCCTTTAATAATTTACTGAGTGTTGCAGTTTACAACTGCTTTATTACATGCAACACTACTGTTTTTGTGTGGTATTTTGTCCGTTTCAGTTTATTGACAAATCTCAGACAAAATAAGCATCATAACATGTATTGTGTATTTTTGAACTACTGTGGTGCTATATTTGCACCTTATTGTGCACTAAGACTTGCATTAGTATGACTGAGTCTTTGCTCCATGTGTGTCCCAATGGCTGACTTTGGTCAAGCGTGCCTTCCTACCTACCATCGAGGACATGGGACCCATGCTAAGGAATTGAGCTCCCTGTCTTCTACAGAGGTCACAGGTATTTCTTCTGGAACACTAAGTAGAGCTCAGAAAGCAGACTGCTTGGACCTTGACCTCTGTTGTGGAACATAGTGTAAGCTCACACTCTACCAGGCCAGTTCTGCTTCCTCCTGTTGACACTCCACCAATGAGACCATTGTTGCTGAAGGTATGGCTTGTTTAACATCAGATCACAAATCCAACACCTCCACCCATATTATTTCACTTCTAAAAATGCTACCTTCATCTGTCAGATCATTTTCCTGTTTAATTGAGTGTTGTTCTCTGAGGCAGCTTCATAACAGTCTGGAGGCTTAGGCTTTTGTAATGTTTAATGATGAGCAATTTCTGATGTCTGGTTTCACTTCACCTGAAAGGAATGCTTTTCCTGTTAAATAATGGCTAGCTGTTGCATTTATCATTAACTAGAGTGAATCGGCCTATGAAGTATTCTCAGGGCTGATTATTTTACTCATGAAAACAATGTGAACATTCTTGAGAGTATACACGAACTCCCTCTGCATCGGCATGCCGTTTTTGATGTACATTTGGATGTTTCAGAAGTAGATTTCGAGCCAAATGAGAAAAAGGCCAAAAATACTGTTTTGACGAGAATGCAAATGAATGCAAACGTAAAAAACCCCCCATTTTAGATGGGTGCAATATGCACAGTGTTTAGCAAGTAGCCGAACGAAGAGATTGAAAGTCCCCTTTGGTATTCCCCCTGCAAAAGGAGAACCAAATGACAGATCCAGCCCATCAGTCAAGGCCTCGCGGGGCAGCAGCAGATCCCCAAACAACTGGAACCCATGGTTGACTGAAAACAAAGCTTAGTTATTATTCAAAGCAAAAGCAAGTATTCATATTGGACCACAGCATGGTATTTTTCATTGGGTTTGTTTTGTATGGGCAAAGCACCAAATATTGAACATCATTTAAATGCTGTTCTCCGAATGACTACTGCCACTGACTGTAAATGTTTCGTGGAAAATCTTGACCCACCTAACCAGTTAGCTGTATTTATTTTGTGAGTTCTCAGCTTTAAAAAGTTAAAAGTGAGAGAATTTTTGCCTTACAGTTGTATGGTTGAAAATGCATGGTTGAACACAGCGCTCCTTTGACTAAGAGGAGTTACGCAGACCTTTCATCAAAGCCTTAAACACTGTGGTCAAAGATGAAAAAAGAGACTTTCAAAATGAGACACCAACATTAAGAATTAGATATTTTTCTTAAAGCACTTCTTTAAGTATCATATAAATACCTTTCCGCTGAACAAACAGATTTAGTGAATATATTGTTGTTCCACTCCTTATCCAATCAAAGAAAGGTTTAGGCAACAGACCATGCAGTATCATCATTCGAGGTAATGTTTTCCCTGTGCTCAGCAGGTTAGAAAAGGAGTGCCGGTACAAATGGACAGCTTGTTAGAGAAAATTGTTTGTTCCATACTTTTATCTGCAGATGAGGTCACTGCCATGGCCTTTTGTGTTTGTGTAAAGCTGCTTTATCAAGGATTATGAGCTGATTGTAGATGGAGTCTCCATCAGAAGTGCGGAACAGGAGCTTGGGGGCATTTTGGACCGCCTGGCGTTATTGTTCAGTCTGGAAAGAGATAATTTTGAGGGAAAGAGATGCCTTTCTCACTAATTGGCTTTGCTGGCTTCTGGACAGCTTGTTAGAGCCTCCAGATAATTGTGCAATATGGAGACAGTGTTGTTACAGTCACATTACTGCTGTGACACACACCAGTTGGCTACAAGTGGACTTCATATCAAATACATTGAACGAAGATCCAAAGCACCTTTTCCTTTCTGTGGGATATTGTGGCTTTCTGTAACACCTTCAACGCAGCCGTTAAACAGTAATTTACGGAGATGCACTTGTACAAGCATGATGTTAAGAGATGAATAAATATGTTGTGAAGTCCTCAGCACAAACAGTCAAGAGAGAATTTGGTTTTCAGTCATGTATGAAAATATGCTCCTGCAAATTTTCCTTTTGCGAAAACTGCAACATTTACTGTAACAAATGTGTTGCGTTAATGTTTCCATTGCTGGACACGCTGTGTTGCTCATTGCAATCAGAGTACATTTTTGGCACTTCAGTCTTTAAACATCTAAATAGAAAAATGTATATTGCTAAATTTAGCTTCAAACAAGTGTTAAACCAAATAATCACAGGAAGGTTCTACAGTAGTTGTCTTGTTTTACCTGGATATCAATTTCTCTTTTTGCTCACACTTAACCCCTTTTTTTTAGCCCCTTAACCACTTACCAGGATAAAAGTGCAGTGTGAAAAGTGACTTGTGTATGCTGTGTACAAGGTCAGTCCTGTTTCACTGATCAATAACACACCATATGGAACAAAATGTATTGCGACACCTGCTCATTCATTCATCATCCATGTTGGACCCCACCTCATACCCAGTTCCCCAAACCTGTTCTAAAAGTATTGGATGGAGCACCACAATTCCGGAGAACCCAGTTTTACTGCACCACAGCTCAATGCTGGGAGCTCTCCACACCTGGCATTAGGCATACTGCCAATATGTTCATGTTTATCCGCCACTATCTGCAATCCCATTGTATCAGCAATACTTCTGCAGGAACTTGACAGGGATTAGTGTGTGTGCAGCAATGGGTACAACATACTGTAGCTAAATGCATTGTTCAGAAGGGGTGCCACATATATATGGACACATACTGTAAATGTATAGGAGAAAGAGAAGTGAACCTGGTTTAATCCATAGCAATGCGGTTGGATATCCAGCAAGTGAATGAACAGAGCTTTTGCCAGTCTCAACATTCACAGCTAAGATGCCCTTGAACAAGGCGCCTAACTCCCAATTGCTCCCTGGACACTGATGTGGCCACCTGCTACTCTAGGTGTGTGTGTGTGTGTGTACAATGTTTACAGTGTTTACAACAGATGGGTTAAAATGTGGAGGTTGAATTGTGTTGTACTGCTGTACAATGACTATGAAGTGTGTTTCCCTCTCCTTATGGATACTGATGGTGAGGCCTTACAGTAGCCTGAGAGAGGGACGTTCTGAAATTCAAAATCTCTTCCTTTTTTCCAGGCCTTTTGTAGCACTTTTCTACTTTAATGTTATCCTTAGGATAACAAAGCCAGATTGTCTCACACCCACATCACTGCATTCCTGTCATACTTCTCCCGAGGCCAGGGTGAGATCAGCTGATAGAAAGAAAGAGAGAGAGAATAGGAAAGAGTGAGAAAGCAAGGTCAGTGAGCAGTTTCCCCTCATTGCCAGTGTCAGATGAGGGGAAAAGGGTGGGAGGCATGTGTGGCTGTGTGGTGTGTTGGGGCAGACGTGGGTGTTGGGGAAGTTGGGGGTGGAGGAGAAGAGGGCTGATTACAGAGCAGTTGGGGTAGGAGAGAAAAAGAGGGGGCTGTCTGGCATGAAAAAAACACTTCCAGAAGGGCCCCTTCTCTTCTAGTCCATGAGCTAATGCTGGAAAAATGTTTTCTTTTTTTCCTCTCCTTTGTGGGGTTGAGTTGAGGGGGGTGGATCTTTGCATCTCTGCCTCCGTATGGTCACCACCCACGCAGTCTCTGTGGGCTGGGGCTCAACTTTCTCTTTCTCTCTTTCTCCTTCTTTCTTTCTTTCTTTCTTTCTTTCTTTCTTTCTTTCTTTCTTTCTTTCTTTCTTTCTTTCTTTCTTTCTCTTTCTTTCTTTCTTTCTCTTTCTTTCTTTCTTTCTCTTTCTTTCTTTCTTTCTCTCTCTCTCTCTCTCTCTCTCTCTCTCTAGTCCCCCGTCTGTGTTATAGAGTATTCCTTAACCCTGCTGTAGCACTCGGTGGCAGTGTGTGGGTGCCTTTGTCTCTGTGGGTAGTTTATCTGAGCTTTTCAGTCCCTTTCTTTCGCCCCCTTCCTTCTTTCCCCTAATGTCGGGAGCTGGCTTGTGAGCTCAACTGAAAGAATGTAACCCTGGCGGCCTGGTGGATTGGCTTATGGCAGCCGAGAGAGCTGTCAGGAAGCGGGCCTTCCCTGCTGCTATAGTAGAGGTCTGCCGTTTTTATTTTACCCAGTCGATATAGTGAACTTCTTTTGGATTTCATGAGCCCTCCACCTGACCTGAACAGTGGAGTGTACTCTGCGGACTGGATTGCAAGGCAGTGCTCGGTGATGCCTCTTGCCATGCTTGGCTTTTTGATCTCATTTTGCTTCTGCCCTCTGCTCTTCCTTCGCCACAGACTAGTGGTTTCTGTATAAACACCAATTATAGCGGTTAGTGCTGATTGGAATATAAATGCTGCTCATATTAAGGCTCTGTAATAACAGAAATGTGAGCAAATTCAAAATGAATAATTTCTTATTTGTGGCTTATTGGAAGCTGGAGAGCCTTAACTTTCAATCAGCACCACATTTGTGTGATTATGCAGAAGAAATTATACTATTATCATTTGAGAGGCAAGATATTGAAATAAAAGCATTACATTTTTGCCACTTTTTGTCATTTATTGACATCAGAACCAACCAAAAAGTCAGAACTTCAGAGTAATATGTTGGCTCTGAATGTAAATGTATGTAGCAATATAACATACAGTTTTGTAGTTATTTTTGATACCAAATGCAGGACAACAGAAGAAAGGATTACGTCATATTGGTACTAAATAGCCCTGCATGTTTATCTATGAGATCAGTTCAAACCCTTTTATGTAACCCCATTTTTTCCCCAACAATAAGAGACACATTTGTGAGTAGAACACCAGGCAAATGAACCGGTGGACATAAGTTCTTGTGATGTAAATGTGGTAAGAAAAAACAATTTAAGCTCTCTAGACTCACTAAAGTATGTAATACTGGTCCACAAGGTGTCCAGATTTGGATATATTGTATCTGTGTCTGTAAGTGTTAGAGGAGGTTCTATAACAGCTGTCTCACATGTATCAACAAATGTATCAAAAAAAATCAGAGCACTGCTCTCAGCAGGTTTGAGACAACTGAAACTCTGGGTACCAAAGAATTCCATGCTAAAAGGGTTAACATTCTTTAAATACTTGCTACCAGTGATTCATTTGAGGCACCAAAATAAACACAACCCCCACAAAAAATACATCCCTCTAGTGAAACAAGCTGGAGGGACATTTCCCTAATTTGCACTGGCTTACTCACATGCTAATGTCTGTAGTGACCCTGATTCATATTTTGTTTTTCATAAAGCAGGGGAGGAAAAAGATGGAATATAGCCTGCCATTATCAACAAGTATGTTGTTTCACTGTTTCAATTTTATTTACCCTCCACCCCAGTGAGTTTTGTGAACAACATATTCTGATATTTTTATATTACTAAGCATCTCATCTTTTGCGCCTTTGCATGTCAAAGCTGAGAGATATCTCCAGGATTACAGTACCAACACCCTTAATATGAAACCCTTCTGCATTTGGAGGATTGCATCAATACCAGAGCTGCCTGCCATACAATAAAAAACCCTATTGCTGCAGAAGACATTGTCTACTACTTTACAGCAAAATGAAAGGCACGATGTAATGATGAATCTTGGCAACAATGTGTGTGTGTGTGTGTGTGTGTGTGTGTGTGTGTGTGTGTGTGTGTGTGTGAGAGAGAGAGAGAGAGAGAGAGAGGGGGAGAGAGTGAGAGAGAGAGAGAGAGAGAGAGAGAGAGAGAGAGAGAGAGAGAGAAGAATCAGAGAAGAATCAGAGAAAGGACTCACGCTCAAATGAGTCTGGGGACACACCTGTGGTGAAATCTGTTTCTGTGGCAGCTTATGCTGAAGTTCTCTGTTGATACAATATGGTTACCCCACCATGTATTGTCAGGAGTTTTAAAACTAGCCTAGCGTGGTGGAATCTCTGCAACATTGCTTCTTTTTAATTAGCAAAGGTTGCTGGAACAAAATGAAACATGAAAAGAGTTGGACGTAGTAAAAATGTATAAAACAATTGAAATGACACTTTAAAAAGAGCATTGTTGCAAGGACTTTTAGGAGGTAATGGTTCTTTGTGAATTGAAAACTGTATTGATTATTTTAGCACCTGAGTTGAGGACACAGGCAAACATTCTTTTGTGTGCATAAAGCACAGCATAAAGTTGGGGAATAATGCTGAACAGACATGCTTTGGGTCTGCCACTAGCATCAAAAAACACAGTTAATAGCAAAATTCAGAAAACAGCAGTACCATAATGAATCTTATGAATCAGGGCAACAGCTTGTCTGTGAGTTTTTCCAACATATTGTAGATGAGACATGAAAAGATTTGCAGTGACCATATTAAATACAAAACACAATACCAGAGCAAATTAGCCTTAACAAGTCTGCCCTTCTTAATACCAATAGATGTCCTTTCATGATTAAACACTGTAAAGAAAGTGCCACAGGAGCAGAAAATGAGAGCAGTCCTCACGAGACTCTTAGTCTTAATGTTAATAGCAGACTTGTTTGTGCTGTATTCGATTGATTGATTGATTCCAGAGGGAAAGTCACATATCACAGCAACACAATGAATTACAAGAGCAGAAAGAGCACAGTACATTTATATTTACAGCATTTAGCAGTTGCGCTTCTCCAGAGTGACTTACAAAAGTGCTTTGCTGTTCACTCAGATATCCTTTGCTAGTAGAAGAGGCTAGAATCCAGAGATTTATGCAGATAACAATCTTGGTGACTCTGACCTATGTGTGTGTAAATATATATATATATATATATATTCATTTACGTATACATGTGTATATATACATGTAATGTGTGTGTATATATATATATAGGAAATGGCATCAGAGGACTATTCTGAGTTGTGTTGTCAAGCAGAATAAAACTTTTGCTTTTATTCTTTTTTGGGGTTTGGTGGTTTATCGTTGCTTTTATCTAGCACTTAATTAGAACTGCATTACGAAGAAAAGCCTTTCCAAGTACTGGTTGAGGTTGACTTCCGGCAGTGCAGTCAGCTGATCTGAAGCTTTGTCTTTAAACTACATGGGCAACCCAGAGCTATTGAATTCAGGCAGCTCTTTAAGCACTGCAGTCTCGTGCCTTGACTACGACATCATGCTTGTGTCTGTTTACGGAGACCCGTGGGCTGTTTGCCTGCTGAATGAAGTGCTTCATGCCATTCATAAACTTTCAGCATGCCTCTAATGGAATGCATGTGTCAACAAAGAGGAAATGAGATTCAGGACAGTAAAAAAAGGGAAGTTGGAAGAGTGTTGTTTGGTGATGGACAGCAATTTTCATGCAAACGCAAAGATGAAGTGACAGCATTGGTCTGTGAAGAGCATGAGCTAAGCCAAAAGCTGACTTGTTAACTTATATGTTTGTATGCGTCTGTGCATGAGCACACGTGCATGTGTGTGTGCATGCACGTGTGCAGAGTGTTCCTTAGAGCTGCTGACAACCAAACCCCAAGCAACCTTATTGGAGCAGTTCTTAAGAAGCAATTACGCCACGCTGTCATTGTTCTCACGCGGTTGTCATGTGCAGAGGCTCTGTGTAATCTGATCCATCATCCACAACCACGACCAACATATGTAGACAAATGACAGTCCTGGAGCAAGCCAGGAGAGTAAAAATTGATGAGAGCGAATGATGAGTTGACTGAATGGTGTAAAATGAATGCTGACAACTTTACCACTAATATGTGAAGTCATGTGACTTCCTGTGTTGTGTTTTGTTAATAGAAAGGGTTTCTGAACACCAGCATCTGAATGACAGGATTTTGCAAGGCATTTAAGCACTTGTTTGAAAAATTCAGTTACAATTTATTGTTACAATATCTTTTACTGTGGAAAAGGAAAGCAGGAGAGAAAAAGAGAAACCAAAAGAAAGACAGAAAGAAAGAGCTCTAAAATGACAGTGTGCTTGCTTTTCAGCTGTATTTAGAAAGAATGTTATATGGAGCCCTAACTCTAAGAATACCGGTTGTGGTGAGACACATTCTAAGAACTAGGCTGAGGATTTCCAGAGAATAAAGGCTCTGACATTTCGGAAGATTAAAGAGAAATCAAAAGTTAACTAATTGATGTAACACTCACCGATGCCAGTGGCAAAGAAAGAAAGAAAAGGCACAGCAGTAGCAAACCAGAGACTCTTCAACTGTGTACACTGTTCATCACATATTGCTGTGATTACTTATCACATGAAGAAAAGCCCCCATTTCAGTCCATTCAACCCTGAGTTTGATATACAGTATGAATGAAAATGTTTTTTTTATATCTTTAGTTATATGAATGAAAACTGTTGATGCAGCAGCTGAGGATCTCACCCCTCCACTCATGCATATTGTGAATAAAGTGGCCTGATCTGTGAGTGATATCTGTGACACTGCTGAGCTGAGAAAGCAGGTGTAAAGTAGGGCTGGGCAATATGACTAAAACACTCTGCTTATGACAAATGAAAATACTGTATATGGTACCATATGATGAAAACCTTCATAAAATATAATGTTCAAGTAAAACACAAAACACAGTAAGCTGTATTCTGTACTCTTCAATTGCAATTTTCTATTGGCATAATTTGAATTGAAATTATTTACTGTATAATTTGAAATTGTACTCTGTATAGTGTCATCCTAATCCATTTCCACAAAATGACCCACTTATGTTCTATTTTGGGATTGAATTGAATTGCTAACCTGCGTAACAGATGTAATGTGTACAATATTTATATCTTGTACAAAACAAACCTCAATATTTTTTTTTCAAAGTGTTTTTGCATGTTGCCCATATGACCCTGTTTAACCCAGCCCCCTCAGGACTGCTTCATTGCTCATGCCAGTGTGTCGCAATGAGGATTTTGCAAGGGAAGATCTACAGCAGTGCTTGCTATTAACAGTACCTACATCTTAGTTGTTTTGTCTCTTTGGATTTATGACCTTCAGTATAGCCTAGAGGGGAGAGTTTATTTCAGCAATACATAATTTTTCAGGGGTTCTACTGTTAATTCTGAGAACAGTGACTCCTTTTTTACTTTAATTAAAATTATATGCCCCACCCCCTCATCTGAGTAGGTCCACACACTATCTTTCCAAAAGCATTTTCAAAAAGCAGCTGCAGGGTTAAAATGATTAGGTTACAAAAAGCAAAGAAAATTTGAATCTTAAGAGGATTTTGAAGGCCCTTACAGGCTCCTGAGCTCACTGATATTTGTTGATAGACCTCAAAAGAACAGTGCTTGCAAAATAGCCAAAAATCTTCTCCAGAACTAGAAGCCTTTTTGCATGAAATAATAGGCAAAAATCCCAAACAATCTAAAGCCCCGTTTTTACTGGATTAGTTTCACATGGGGAGGTGGGGTGGGGTGGGGTCATTTTTAACTGAGGAGCTCTTTGATTTTAGTCCTGTCCAAATGTGACATGTCCCATTTTTCCCGATTGCACATTCTCGCGTCAGTAAAAAAAAAAAACCTGGAGTGAATCGAGATGTGGGCAAATATTCCCTCATATTCTCTGGAAAAGGAGGGTTTAGCAGGATTTCACAGTACTGAGGTAGTGAGGAGGGGTTTAGTTTTGTAGAACATGGCACAGATACCTTGGGTTGTGCAAATAAACAAATACATTTTAAAATAAATTTGTCAATCAGTAATGGGTTATAAGATTTACTCCAGAGTTCTCTTATCCCATACTATTATAGTATCTATAGTAAAAATAATTAAAAAAAAACTCCAAATGTAAAACTAATCCTGTCTGAATAGAAGTAAAGATTCTTATCTGGCTACACAAAGCCTTTACAAGCTGTAGTCCTTGCCAAAGGAGGGGTTATTACATACTGACAATGCAGGGAGCACAGACATTTGCTTGGGACTGTTTTGAAACTGTGAAAGATGGACAATAAGGCATGTATTTTGTCAGTCAAACATTATCATATCTGCTTCTTCCTGAATAGGGTCCCAGTTGATCCAGAACCCACCTGGAGTCATCGGACACAAGGCAGGAATACCCCCTGGACAGGGCGGAGTATATTTTGCTATAATATTAAAGAAATGGCACTTAGCTCTTCACAGTAACATTTGCAGTAACTGTATTTTATGGCAGTGACAGTAAAGTAACCAATAACTGTAGATTCATCAAGCTCTTCTCTGTACCCCTTTCCAAAGGCTACTGTAGTCTACCGATGTATTTGGATTGTGTTTAAACTGAAATAAACGTAACACATGTCCCTGGAGGCAAAGATAGTGCTGAGTGAAAAGTGAGAAACACAGTAGGACGTTTTTCTTCCCACTTTCATTTGAAAATGTAAAAAGCATTAACACAAAATCTCTACCTTCCACTGCATTTTTAACCTTTCAGTTTATAGATGCCATGTTTCTGCCCAAATGCTAAGAAGTTGTAATTGTGCATCGTTTTGGGAAAAAAAAACAGCCATGCTGAGGAAGCCCTTATTAGCACAACTCTATCTTCTTATTTACATGCAGCTGAGTATGACTTCCCCAAAATGCCATTTGTAATTATGTGGGCCTGTATAATGAAGTTCATTTCTTTTTCCATATGTCTATTTCTTTCCTTTTACAGACTGTTTGTTAGTTACAGTCAATACTTAGACTCCAAACACAGGGAATCACCTAGAAACCTCACATGAAGTCTGCAATTACCTGCAAGCAAAACAAATGCTATCTCATTCAGGGGTCTCAGCAGAGCACAAAATGCATGCGCACACACACACACACACATCACAACTCACAGTGGCTTATTTGTAGCATTTATGGAGATTAAAGTGCACTCAGCAGTGCAGCGGTGTAGGTGATGCAGACCAGCATTAAAAAGGGGAGGACGGAGGGGGGTATGAAGGCAGCAATCCTACTTTGAGCATTTACACATTTGTCTCTTTCTTTAGTGCTGTCCCCCTACTGAGACAAAGGGGTCCTCAGATGCTTGGCCTGTGCATTTATAATCATTAGGCAAAATCTTAAAGACTGTTTCCAGACAGTTGTGATGAATTGCATGTTGAATCGCAATCTGCCTTTGTGTACATAGTCTACATGTAAAGCACAGTGGCAATGTCCTAACTAGGCAGTGGCAGCAACAGACGCACAGTGTGGTCTCGCTTCTGACCCACGCAGCGAGTGGCTAGCTGCTAATGAGCTCATCCGCTGAACACATGCCTCAGAAAGAGCCTGTTTTTGATCTGCCTTTATCTGTGTGGCTCCATATACCTTACTCTGTCAGCAGAAGCCTTGATGTGTGGGATGATGATCGAAGACGAGACAGAACATTGGTCATTATCGAAAAAGCAGAGGTCCAGCATGAATTAAGCGTCACTTTAATCATTGTGTTTTCCTAGATGAAGCCACTGGGATCACCAGATAGACAAACAACATGCTGTCAGCCTTTAAGAAACTGCACGTGAAGGTTTTTTCCCTTTTCTCTTCTTTTTTTGTGTTGTGAATCCCCTCTTAAAGATGGCAATATGAGCTCATGGGAATGGTCCCAGGCTAGTAACGGCTTCAAGGCGAATGAAAGAAACCCCAATTTAAACTCCAGACTTTGAAGCTTAAAGCAGATTGAGGATCCAGCCGTGCAGCAAGCAGATCCACACCCAATCCCAACATGGCCACATCCTGAACTTGGTCTGCCTGTTGCAGAAGATGAAACTGCTTCTCTACAGAGAGGCGCTGCTCAAGGAGCTAGACTGAACATTCATTCTCTCTTTACTTTAGAAGTGAATCTTCTCTCTGTCCCTATAGCGAAGCCTGGGGAACCTTCATCAAGTACTGAATTGAAGGAACACCAACAGCGTTTTTTAAAACATTTAGTTTGTCTCCCTCAATCCTACTCCACAGCATGACCTTAGGGCCTAGGATGCTTGGCAGTTTGCTAACCCACAGCAACTCTTTGCAACCATGGTGCAATGACTTACTCCATTTAGAAATATCTGCTTTTTTGGCCTCCCTCCGCTTGCCTGCAATTCATTTGGCAATCGTTATGCACGGCTGCCGTATTTAGATGATGAGTTGGGAGAGTGCAGTGGCCCTGGCCTGAACGAAAGGGTCAATATATCCATTCTAATTGGTCATTATACAGCAATTCATTTCAGTATCTGCTAGTCCTTGACCTTGTTGCTTTGTGTCTTTTCTTCATGTTTCATTTGCATTAATCTTCATTCCCTATATCTGCAATATTGCTTAGCAGTAGAGCTTTTTAATTATACTAGTTTACAGAAACACCACACACAAGCTCCTGCAGCAGTGTAGGAATGGGACTAATGCCATTAGCCCAAAACAACTGCTGCTGTGGTGCACTTGTGGGCGCTGTGATTTGGCAGCGGGGGAGGAATGCGCTTGACAGGCTGTATTGTGCCTGTCGGGGCGCTGCAGCTCTATATCCCCCTCTGTTCCCACAGCATCTGAAATCTGTCCCAGGGCCAATCCCATTCCCAGCTCCACCTCGGCCAAAATCGCCCCCGCCTCTCCTCCTACAGCCACCGCTGCACATTCCTGCAGGCCACATATCCCTTTCCAAAAACATACCAACCAAATGCTAACGCCATTCCTGAGGTGTCCCTCATCTCCCTATGATGCCAGGAGAAGAGCCATACAACAACCATTTTCATGACCTTCTTGCTGTAAATACATTGCAATCACTGTTGCTTTACAAGCAGTTGTTTTTGCTCACCTGTGCAAAAGACCATGTGCCTTTGTTCACTAGTATTTCATGTGAATCTAGTTGCTATGCAAACAGATGTGGTCACCTGAGATGCACCAGTGCAGCATCAGAAGAAACAGGCTGCATAACAAAATGTGCTAGTCAATCAGCCGTTAGCTGTCACTGTCACGTGTGCATTGATAAACACAAGAGGAGCCTTCTCTGCCACTTATGACATGACTAATTCATGCTATTGAATCAACACTGCAGTTTTGAACTGTACCAGTTGTTATTGGGCAACAGCTGAGTTTCAAAACAACATGATAAAAAATACATACTCTTGGAAAAACTGGGATTGTCTGTCTCCAGCTGCTGCTGCTGTTGTCCATTCCCCATCATGTCTGATACATATGCGTGTCCACTGCAAGCTGCCGCTATGACTGAGTAGGTACATTTGTATGTCTGTGTGTGTGGGTGCAAATGTGTATTTCATTGGAAGCTGTCTGCATGGTGATATATGGGTGAGTGTGTGTTTTCCTACTCAATGGCATGCTGTTCCAGTAACTCTGGCCTTGTATGCTGTTTTTTTGGACGGTTCAGAGAAAGACATCAGTGAATCATCAGTTCTCAGAAAAGAGTATAGTGAGCATTAATTTGTAATTGCATCACTTTACCAGTTAAGAAATAGAATGATAGACTTTGGATCATCATTTTTTAACTTGGCAGTTAGAGTTAAAAAACGGGATTTGTACATTTTAGCATTTAAAATAGTTGAAATTAACAAAACACACTCAGTATCCATGTATAATTGCATTTTTTATTGTCCAGAAAGGATTGTCAGCTGTGCTATGTCTAAGTTGAAGCTGCGGTGGCCAACATCTTACATAGCTCTGAGGGACCCCAGCAACCTCCTGATCCTAATACATGTGCACTATAGTGAGGAAATCTGATAATGCGGACTAATGTAACTGTGCCTCCACCTTGGAACAAGGGCTGATCCAGTCTGCTGGCACTGCGTGTTGGGGGGGAATACTTCCTGTGTTTGATAGTGCCTGATGAGCTGAGTTTAGTGTGCCAGGCTCCCTTCCACAGACTTCATCTCCTTAAGTCCCATGTGGCTGCTTTCAGCCTCCTGGACAGATTACAGAGCTCCACCTGCTCCAGTCATTGCTGTCCACAGTGCTATTTATACAGGAGCGTACTTCCCAGCAAACTGGCTGGTTGAAGGTAGTCATGGAAAATGAGGCAGCCTCTGACCTGGCACCCTGAAGTGGCAATGAGCTGCTGGCCTCAACACTGGTCTCATGTTTCTGCCTCTCACCTGTCTGTTCATGTCAGTGAGGAATGGTCCTTCTCCCAATGGGTAGATGTTTAGGTGCCTGGTCACGTCCAGTCAGCTGAAATTCAGGAAGTGGGCGTTCTGTTTACCGGAAACCTGGCCTTTGGGGGTTACTCTCAAAGCATTTGATATATTGTATGTAACACCATCTTAATCCCTTGCCGAATGAATATTTTATGCATTGGTAGTAGCAATAAGAGAGTATGTATTTACAGCAGCCTTTGAGCTATTAAATTATGCATAACCTAAGCTGATATGCATCAGTTTGAGTTTCATGAATGGAACTCTCATCCGGTTTTGGCAACTAAAAAGAAAATGCATGCAGAAGAATTTAAAATTCTTGCTGGGCAAAAATCTGTTGACTGTGTTTAGCAATTAGAGAAGGTTAAGGGAGAGGGACTTCAAAGAGCTTAGATAATGGAAAGCAATGGAAGACTTTATTTGTCGTTCCACTTTTTTGCACCACCATGTTAATAATTTTTGAAAATGATTTAATGTTCAAATGTGAGTTCACTTTATTATTTCGTCCAACACCAAGGTCACAAAACTATGGAGAGTGGATATATCTATTGTAGAAGACACCAAAGAATCAAAATGAACAAAATGGAGAACAGAATACTGAAACCAAAATGACAACAAAGTACTTTAACAAGAAACCAGGATCACACCAAACACAGCTAACATACAACACGATCCAAGAGAAAAAACAAGGCAGACAAAGGGGCATATGAATGCAAGAGAAAACCTGAAACACCTGGTGAGGATAATGAGAAGGCAGACAGACATAGGTGGGAAGACTAGTTAGAATGCAGACTATAGCAGGGACAAAGACCAGAACACAACAGAGCAACAAAGCAAAACAAAACAAAACACAGAACTAAATATAACACCAGAAAGGATCAGTGTACAGGTATTAAGTAATTGAAGCAGTTGGTCACTTTTGTAAGTCGCTCTGGATAAGGGCGTCTGCTAAATGTAAACGTAAATGTTGTATAACATGTTTCGGTTCAAAAGGTTCAAAGGCTATTTGACTGAAGGTGAGCCGTAATGGTGTACCAGTGTCTATACCATGAATCTTCCCTGGAAGAGTTTAAAGAAGCATCTTTGCTCTAATCAGTGTGTCATTGATTAAACCACAGAAAATCAGAGGCGACATGCTGACTTCACATTTACTTATATTGCGTCAGGACAGTTTCCTTGACTGTGGCCAAAAAGTATGTCATTTCATCCTTCCTTTTTCCTCCTCTGAAACCTTTGAATTTCTGAGGTCTGCTGACATTGCTCTGATTTAGACTGCTGACACGTTCTCTGCCAAGCATCTTATGGCACCTGGTGAAACCCTCACGATTTTTTGGGAATAAAACCATGATGCCTTTTGCACTTGGAGCTCCAGAATTCCCCTCCTTCCAAGACGGTGACATTGAGCCACAGTTATTTCAAAACCCATTGTGCTGCAGCCTTGTGTGAGCGTCCTGAAAATATTTCTGTTTTGTTTAGTTCTGTTCTCTGCTGCGCCGCAGGCCCAAGGGAGGGAGTCGGGTTGCTGATTTTCTGAACTGCGGGTGGTGGGGGAACCTGAGAGGCGATGGGAACAGCAGAGATGTGAAGTGGGGCCCGCGGATCCACAGCTCAAACTTCAATCACCTGCTGCGCCATTGTGTCAGACCCTGCTCCCCTCCTCAGCACCCAGCCCTCCCCTCTGTGTCCCACTATCCTGCAGAAGTGACAACGAAGAGTCATTAATGCTGTGTGTGTGTGCGCTCGCGCGGTGGACGTGGAGCTATGTGCAAAGGGAACCAGATGGAGCGAGACAGAAAGAGACTGAGAATAAATTCAGAGAGAGAGGAAAAGAGTGAAGAGCAGAGAGACATAAAGGGCAGCAAAACATTGAGGGCATAAGTGGTGAAGGGAAGGATTCTTCATTCATTCGAGTAGCAAAATTTGAAAGCCAGAGGTAGCTGGAGGAGAAAATGATTTATGCATCTGCTAGTATTTCGCCTCTGTCGACTGGCTCCTGCCATTAAGACAAGCAGATGCTACAGAATGGCTCAGAATGACTTGTCTTCGCCCAGACGAGTGACGTTGGCAGCAAGTGGGACTGCGTGAGCGCTTGTTTTCTGCAAGCGTGTGGCAGCCGCTCAAAGAACCTGTCTGCTCGCACCCTCTGCTCTCACCTCGCATAGCATGCACGACCATCTACTTTGGGATTTCACCCTATGCAAATGAACATGGTCCATTGATCGGCATGACTCAGAATCTCCACTCAATCGCCCACGCCCCAAACACACATACATACACATGCACTTCTCAAAAATACTGATTGCTGGAATCAAGCTTATTTGCTGACACTTGCATGTGTGAGCTGCCAGCCATGTTTAAGGCCTGTCACGCTCAGTCGATCACATTGCTGTACTTCAGATGGCTTTTTGAAGATAACAAACCTGAGTTAACATTTCAGATCCCTGAAGAAGGTTCAGTTCCTTTGGGTCGTCAGCAGGTCATGTTGAGTGGGAAGCTTTTAGAAATTTACATGCGGATCTCACGTATTAGCCACAACTCGATTGTAACCTTCAAATTGGTTTACAGACATTGCTGTCTCAGCAGCGGTATACATGATGATGAGGACTTCTTTCATGTTTCTCCAAATGCTGACAGAAATTTATGTGCTGATTCCAGACCTTCATAAAATGCCATACAGGCCATCTTCCTGGGTTTGGGTAGTGATGTAAAAGCAGCATGGATGCAGTAGACAGTGTTTAGTGAGGAGCTATGACTCCTTCCACAATAGCTAATAATTAGCTCCCTAATCCCATCCATTTGGTTAATCCTCCTGCATTAAGGTAATTTGCATGAGATACTGATTACTGAATACAGCTATGAGCGGAAACGCACATCGAGTGAGTTCCTTCAGTTCAGCAATGGGTCAGCCTGGACCTTAATATTCTCTTGCTCTCCCTTTCCCTGTTGCTTTCTTGCTTTCTCACTTCATTTATCTCCTTTTTTGACTGTACTCCCTCTTCTTTAGTTATATTGTTGCCATGTCAAATCCCATTATTACTTTTTCCATTTGATTTGTTTATACGATCAACTTGTATAACAGCTACTACATACACTGTACATGGAAATCCCCAAACCCTGCAATGTAGGGTGTCTCCCCTAACTCATCACACTCTAAACTGAACAGTCAGTTTAGCCCAAACTGTGCAACACCAGCTGCCATATCAGCCATCATTTTTGATCTTTCATGTAGTGCTACCATGTAGCGTACCTACTTTATCATGAATGCACTTAGTTTTGAAACAAAGCAGTAGCCAATACAGTGAGATTTATTTTGTACAAGATGAAAAATGGCCATATTGTAATATCACTTCTGAAAATTATATGGTTTCTGGAGGGAAGATACTTGCTCAAATTATGCCATAAATGTAAACATGCACATAGACTCACCATGCTTGCACACAATGTGACACACACACACACACGCACACACACTAGTGAAATTACACACTAGGAGGCAGTGAGCACAAGTGCCTAGCCCTTTCCACGGTACCCAGGGAGTGCCGTGTACAGGCAACCTCCCAGTCACATGGCTGGAAACACCAAGCCACAGCTGCCCCAGGAGAAACTTTGCAATTACAGGTTCCGATTCAAATATACAGAATGCTGTATTTTTGGTGTTTACAATTAAATACTTTTCTTTGTATTATTATGTAATATCTCAATTTTTCTTGAGCATATTGAGATATAATTTGTAGTCATTTTGCCCAGCCCTATTCAGTATTTCCATTTAGTTAGGAGCAAAGGATTGAAGAGGCACACTCTGAATAGCTCTTAGCGAGTTTGTGCCAAAGTGTCACTAAAGTAATGTGTGTTGTCTCGGGGGTCTTTGGAGAGACACTACAGCTTCAGCTCATTAGGAAAGGAAATCTCCTATGGTCCTTTTAGCCTGAGAAAGAACAGGGGGAGGAAGTGGTTGAAGAGTTTTTGGAGGGGGGCAGTTACCCTATTCGAGGGCACCTGTCACACATTGGCAATGCTTAGGTTTGCTTCCTACCCCCTCCTCTCACTCAGACATGACTGCCTGTTTCTGGCAAGCATTCAGAGACGGCTCAACGGTTTTTGGAGCGTTTGAAGCATGTTGTAACAGAAAGACTAGTAAAAAAAAAAAAGGTCCATGCTTATCAACGAGCTGCTACATATAGTGAGCCACCCACCCTGTGGCATGGCAGTTGAGCTTACACTTATCTCAGTCACAAGATGAGGCTTTTTCACAGTTATAGAAGCTGTATAAAGAGTCAGCCTCCAAGCTTGGGGCGGTGACTACCTTCTGCGATGGCTGGATTGAATAAGATATAAAATTAGACCCAGTTAGTATTAGCAGATCTGGTAATAACAGCCACCCCCCCCCCCCCCCCCCCTCTGTCTGGTGAACATGAACATGGAGGCAGATTTTAAACCCAAGGATCAATTTAACTTGACATAGAGAGAACATTGTAATGGTGATATGTTATTGTAGGATCAGATACTTCCTCTAATATAATGTCTGTTTGGCCCAAAGGCCTCCACTGAACCCTCCTCTAATTCATAATGATGGTTGTTTCCCCAGACAAGTGCCAAATGCATCTAAACAACATGTAGACCCACAATACACTACACTCAACAGTCGGAATGTGCTTTTAGACAACTCCTCAGTCAAAATGTGTCTGCTCTTTCTTCTTTTAAGTAGTGTTTTGAAGCATCAGAAGGGATGAATTAGTGGCCCACAGATATAAATGAACCATGGGAAAGCATGGAGCCCATGGTTCACAGTGAGTCCTGAGAACCAGAATGCTTTTTTTTTAAACTTGGACAAATGGACAGATGTGAACAATGAGTGAATGAGAATTTGTTTCACAGGAAGGTCTTTTTGTCCTGATTTGATGTTACATTTCATTCTCCAGCAGCAAGAAGTCCAAAATTGAATTTTCTTTTGTTGAGAAGACATTAGTGTAGAATAATAATAAGTAATTATCATGACACTAATTTGTTTAAAGGTGATGTTTAAAGTACACACTTTAAAAATGATGGTTCTTCTAAATGGAACCATGATCACTCAAAGAACACTTTGCATGAATAACTTTTTGGACAAGGGTTCTACGTGGCATCAAAAAGGGTTCTAATATTGTTACAATGTCAAACTTACAATAATAGAAGAACCCTTTTGTTACTATATGAAACTCTTTTATTTTAGTGTTCCTGGTTCTATATAGAACCATTTTCTTTACAAAAAAAACATTGAAGAATACAATTTTTGTTTGTATGAAAAATTTAAAACTGGAGAAAGAAAGAAAGACTGCAGATGATTTTTCTTATATTGTGTGTCACTGGTAAATTTGCTTGCTAAATATTGCCTGATAGAAATGTTGAGTTCATGAAGCATGTCAAGGTACACAGTCAAGCAGGAAGTAAACAAGGCTTGGTGTGATGTGGTGGCCAACATTTATGCGACAGAGACTTGTTTGGGCTGTTTTAAGAGGGAGTTGTGAAAATCATGGGAGATGATCATTCATGTCTCAGCCATGACTGTAGGGGCCCTTGTAGTTCTATCCTCAGGGGCCGTCATCCAACAAATACAATCATGCCGCAAATGTGGAATGCACCACCAGCAGTGTCTCCTCTCCTGGATGTGTTTTTGCGGACTGTGGGCTCCACTTTGATGTGGAAGCCAAGGGGTCTGCTGTGCTACACAAAACCCACAGGCTCCCTAGTGTCAGAGTGCTATTGGGCTCTTGGCAGGAAGTGTTTTGTCCCGGTTAAGCAGTTTGTAACGGATAGCACATCGTAGTAGCATATGTGTTTGCATTGTGTCGCAGTAGGAAGTGTTCTGTGCCATGGGGAAAATTCTGCAATGAGAGGAACTTACTATAAAAAATAGATTCTGTACTTCCTGAAAGGATAAAAACAACACACTGCCACATTCAGACGTGCCTTTGATAATTATGAATTATTAGATGTTTGTGTATGTTTGCCAATAGAAGTAGAATATATTTAATTTTTTTTGTTATAATCCTAAAAATGTACTCTCAGTAGGAAAGTTAATAAAAGCTATAATGTTCTATAATGGCATAAAGATTCACATAATTTGAAAAAACAGAGTTTAACTAACAAGACATGTTTGGGCTGTTTTAAGAGGGAGTCATTAGAATCATTGGAGAAGATGATCACTCATCTTCTCAGTGTGTCTCAGTCATGACTGCAGAGGCCCTTGTAGTTCTGTTAGGTTATGGTATCTTCAGGGCCCTTTCAGAACAGAAGAAGTGCATAAAATATGCCTTTACCTTTATTTGTCCAGATAAGTTTATTTAGCATTCAGTGTAATATGTAAAGCAAATATTTTGTCGCTGTCCAATGAAAACCGAGTATCTTTATTTTCTTTATTAACCCTGCTTTGTACTCTGTGAATAATTCTGGATGAATAGACTTTAATATAATTAAAAGTAATTACCTTTAATTTCTCTTAGTTTACATTTACTTCCATTCAAAGTTAAGAACATTTTTGCAATCACTTTTTGGAGATGCATGTTTTACATTAAATTTGAGATACTGGAATGGCACAATGAAATCATTTACCTTCCACTCGTACTGATTTGTGTTTTACATAATGCTGCAATCTAAGCTACCCTAACAGCCTAACATTCTACATAATAATGCTAAGATACCCCAGCAGCTACTCTGAAAATGCTTCACGGATCAGATTTTTTTCTGTTCATGCTTTTGATTGAACTGCTCTCCCAGTAATTCTATAATCATTCTGTTACTGACAGACGTTTGGTACTTTAGAAGAAAATGAAGAAAGAACATCAGAAGAAAAGTGGAAGACTATTAGCTTTGTTAATCATAGTGCCCATTTCCAATGTTCACTTTGCCTCGAGATCTACAATTAAACATCAGTGTTCTTTCTTTTGATTTGTGGTGGATTTAACCAGATATGATTTGGTAATTGAATGCTAAGATGTGCTTCAAGCTCTGAGCGTAAAAGCTTGTGAATAGTGGCTGTGAGGGGACAGAGAGCGGAGCGATACATGAATAATGCCGTTAAATGAAGGAAATCCAGCAGCTGAAGGCTCTGCCTTTTGTCTGTACTGTATTATGCTGCATTGGGAGTTGAACACATGCAATTACCTTTTTAAGGATACATTAGTGAAGGTATAGTGCTCTTCCTTCCATGTTCTTTTCATGCTGCTGACCTGTGGATCCCAGCTAGGGCAGCCAACCACAGAGTTGAGAAGATTGAAAGGGCGACCTGGAAGACAACAGGAGTCAGAGAACAGGGCCTGATCAAACATGTCTTGGTCCACTGCAGGGCCTTGCAGTGAGTTTATCATGGCAAAGGGTGAATTTGTTTTGTTGAGGCGAGTAGATTTTGTTCTACCTCTCCACTGGGTTTAATGGGTTTAGGTGTCACTCCTTTTACTCTTAAGCTTATTGGATCTTCTCTCTCATGTCTCAGTGATCCTGTTACACTGTTGGCTCTGAGACAGGGTCAAGTCGTTGTTTTTGAGAGTCTGGTGGAAATGAGATTCTGTTCAAAGAGCAGGGCCATGGTGACGGTATCATACATAACCATAGCCTCATTTGTAATGACTATGTGGAGGCGTGGATGTACCAACCATCTGTCGCAGACAGCAAATCTATTCCTGTGGAGAGTCTGGCCATGGAGGATTTGTGTTTGTAGTCAGGGAGACTTGTTTTAGGAAAGGTCACATTTAACATGCTGATATAAAAACATGCTTAATACACCATTTATGGGGTCAGTTCCATAGCATGCTTTAAAATGCAGACAGATTCAAATGCGTTTCTAACATAATTATTGTATTACTGTAAAGACTATCTTGTATAAGTAATATGTAATGGTATTTTACAGTATAATAATGGGTAATGCAGTGAATATTTGTTTTTATATTGAATATTTGTTTTTGATCTGATAATGATCAGATTTAATTACACACTAATAAAATTCCTCCAAGTAATCAACTGTTTAGATGCTATAACTGTGTCGATTTGTGTATTAATGGTGTGTCTGCTGCCCTATCCCTGTGTTCCTGGCTTAATTCCACTACTATATTAAACTATGTTAATATATTTGTTGACCAACAGATGCCCCTCCTGGCCAGTGTGCTTCACTGATCCTGTTTCACTCAGCATCCTGGCAAAGGATATTCTTAATGGCTAATTGCATGTAGTGTGGGGCGCATGAAATACAATTACTTTCATGCCCAGCTGTCCCCTCACAATTCACTCTTTCTAGTCCACCTCACCCCTCAATGTGTACAGAAACAAAGACCAAGGTCAAGCTAAAATGAAGGTCAATCTGCTAAAATGAGCACTGCACTGCATTGTTTTGGTTTTTTTTGTTTTTTTACAAAAAGAGCTTGTGCACAAATTGTGGCATGTTTTTGGCTGATACACCTACATTCCATACATACATACATACATAAAAACTTATTGATGGAGGTGCCTGGGTGGATGACACAAGTATGCTCCTTAAAGTAAGCAAATGATGAAGGAAGCTAGCTTGGCATTTCTAAGGGAAGGGGGGCACATATAGAAAATTCATAAGATGAGACATTGGTTCTAGTCCAGTCAGAGTATACACACGTGTTGAAATAAGAAGATTTCAGAAGAGGCCATGAAGTCATCTCTTGGCCAAGCGCCTGGCAAAGTTCCGCCCAGGATATGATGACACAGTTGCATTGACACTAAAGCATGTTGCTTAGCTGCCACTTTCCTTATATGGATGTAACCCTGACCACCTCCAAATCTAGAGGCCATTCACAAAGTCACCCTAGCTGCCATCAGCCCAACTGCTGACTCAGCCTGTGACCTGCTTCTGTGTCCTGCAATCAACTCCAGTGTCACTGTAGTCCTGCAGCATGGAAGTATGAGTGCTGAAGTTGTGACCCGGCCTCCACTGATGCAAGAGGGACAGAAACAGAGATGCAGAGACAGGAAGAGTTCAGATACTTGTGTGTTAATCCCCTATTTTACTAGTGACCAAGACATTTGGGGATTTTTGCACATCTTGCTGAGAGTTCAAGTGAAGTAACTTTGAAGTCAACACAGTGAAACTTTACTCATCCTGCTATATTATCAGTTTTAAATCATTCATGTTCTTTAGAATTGTCTTACATCAGGCAATTACATCAATGTAACAAACTGCAAAACAGATGAAGCCGTGATCCGTGCTTTTGCACAGTTCATTTGATAATGCTTGGATCTGTCAAGCGACAAGGACAGGCTGACCAAATTAACAGTGTTCATTCGAAGTGTGGCTGATGAGAGTACCCTGTGTCCCTGCTACCTGCCCTACTCTATACTGCATATATTAGAGCAGGGGCCCAAGAAGAGGCTGCATTTGAGAGGCCATTAGCAGAGGCCTTGGGCAAACAGAGGCAGTCTGTTCAAACACGGGGCGGTAACAGCCCTAATGAGGATGTTTACCGAGCTAGGGGAAAAAAAGCAGTGTGAGCAAACAGGGATGTGGATACAGAGCATGCTGCAGCACCTCGCAAACCCTGTCCTGTCACCTCTCCTGCTGTGGGGCCTGCCACGGGCCCTCATTTACTGGGTGTCAGGGCCCTCATCACACAGCCGGCAGCACAGGGCTCCTCCAGGCTGCTGGTGGATGACATCTCCAGTGGCACAGTCTGCTGTGTCTCTCGTTAGTGTCCTCATTCCTTGCTGCTCTCAGAGTCTCTTTCTAGTTGGACCTGCTGAACCCCCCTCTTTCCTGCCCTTTCCTCACTCCTGCTTACCTTGTTGCTTGGAGCCAGGTGTGTGGAGTAAATGGTGCTGATAACCTGCAGGAAAAGTCAACGCAGATAAGAGGGAGGTTAAAAATAGATACGGTAACGGAAGTGTCTTGGGAGATTGCTAGCTGTTTTTTTTCTCTCTGCGTAACAAGGCTGGTGGCCATTGTTATTAGTGTAAACAGACAGTGGACGTGGCTCCTGTGTCATCGTTAAATATGCTCTGCTGGCTCTGTGGAATAAACCGCAAACGCAGTCCATCTGGGCTGAAATTTAAGTCATTAGATGATTGGGGTGTGACAAAGACAACGTCAGCATTGCTGGTGATTCACACAGCTGATGCTGCGCTGGCACAAACGCATGTAAGCCGACTCCACTCTTTTGGGTAGAAGCAGTAATATTGTTTGATATTAAGCTGTTGCCTGAAGTGTGATTTTGGCAAAACATGATGTGTTATCATCAAAACAGGTTAATAGAAGGTGTGTGTAAGCTGAGCATGGCAGAATGAAGTCACTTCATTTTACAGCAAACTGTAAAACGTAAACGTAAAATTAGTTTCTGGCATTAGAGGTAAAGCACCTAATCTTAGGAATTCGGTTGTGTTTTGACCAGCCTCTTGAATTGGCTTCTTTTATCAGACCTATTCTAGATGCAGAGCTACATGGTGCTGAGCTCTCTGTCTTTCACCAGGCGCAACTGCTTAATATTTCATCAGTACATTTGGAGAGGCTGTTGTAGAGGAGGCATGAAACTCTTGTGTGGGAGAAAGAGAGAGATGCACTCATGCACCTACACTCACCCACAATGCTGCTCAACCGTCTTGTCCACTCATGCCCAGTTTGATCTCCTTTGCTCTTGTTCTGTCTCTCTTTCTGCTGTTTTGTATTCCTCTATACTCTCCCTCTCTCCATATCTCTTGCTCCCACACTCCAATCATAAGTCCCTCACCCTCCTTCAAAATCTGCACTGTTTCTTGTTTGTCTGTACTCCCTCGTTCTCCCTCCTTTGCTGTTCGGTTGCCTGTGAGACATGGTTTAATACAATCCAAACAACTGGGCATAGAATGGCTCCTACTTGGGCCAGCCAGAGGCCATAGTTCCCTCTGTCATAAAACCACTGCTTTACTTATTAAGAAGCCTGCACTACTGGGCTCTGGAGATCAGCAGCAATAGGAGATGTGTACACATTCATGTATGCTTGTAGTTTGTCTTTGCTTTCACACACATACTATGGTGGTAATGTCTGTAACTAAGAGATCTTCCAATTTTATCTGCTGATTATTGGTTATTGTTACAAAAGTAAATATGATAAAAATTTACTTTGTAACCAGTAAACTGTTCATAACTATGCAGCGTTTTATAGCTGTTCAATGTATTACTGAGAAATAAAATGAGGACAAAAAAGGTTTCACAAAAACAATAGTTATTAAAAATGAAAATGTTTTATATGGTATTTTGTTTCACATTTTTTTTTGAAAGACCATCCTTGGGTTTAAAGGGTTCATGTAATGCAAAACCTGCTTTCAAACAATAACCAAAGCATTTAAACCACTGAAGTGAAATGAATAACATTTGAATTTCTTGTTTAAATGGCACCTGTTTTAAAGCCAGTTGAACACTTTTTGAAGTTGATGTGTTTGAAGAAGAAAAAATGGGCAAGCGTAAAAATCTGAGTGATTTTGACAAGGGCCAAATAGTGATGGCTCTAACTGGGTCAAAGTCTTGTGGGCTGTTCCCAGTAGGCAGTGGTTAGTTTCTACCAAAAGCAGTGCAAGTAAGGATAACCAGTGATTTGGAGCCCATGGCTGCCGTATTTGCTAATAACAGGTAAAGCTGGCTATAATGGAAAGGTGTCGGTGTCATGCTCTGGGCAGTGTTCTGATGGGAAACGTTGGACTTTGGCTTTGTTGCAGACCATGAACACCCCTTCATGGCAGTGGCCTCTTTCAGCATGATGAATTGATGAATTATTGTGAAGGTCTTATTCTTAGAAGCCCCATCTCGCAACATACATGATCGACTGCTTCTTCATACTGAAACATCACATTTACATCAATTAAAACATTGCTTATTTTACTTTACTCACTCTTGGTTGACGCCACCAGTATTTGCTTGACGGAAGAAGTGCGCACACAATAATTTTCTGTGTTCCTCATGCATGTAAAGCTATTGGGGCATATCCTAAAGAAGACGGACTGTACTTGAGTCTCAGGGGACTGTACTTGCTTAAATACTGTCCACACATACAGAAATGCCCCATCTTCAATTGGGGTCTGTCCCAATGTCTTTTGTTTTCCACAGGTCTGAAGATACTTCCTCTAAAACTAGCAAATCAGCTATAACATATCATTGCATCAGTGATGTTTTGTCTAGGGCCAAGCATATTTTTTTCTTCCTTTCCTGGAGCAGCATGTAATAGGGGCTCTCCCACTATTTATGTATTCACTATTAATTCCTTGTCACCTCTCTGGAGGAATGAACCTCATTATTTCCTTATAAACGGTTCAATGAGTAGCATTGGATGATGAACTTTGGTGTTTCCTCATGCCAAACATGCAGATAAGTGGTGATATTTTAGGTGTAGTGTAGCAGCAGGCTTTGGGGAAACACATGCTGTGGGTTTTAGCTGCATTGTGCCAGGCTTGGCCTCGTGGTTTTCAAGCCCACCATCCGAGACACAGCAGGACAGGAAAGCAGCAGACGAAATGTGTGTGGTGTGTAGGAGGGATAAAACATTGGAAGCCTGTGGACCTTGTCTTTTTGTCTATGGAACCAGTAAGTCTTGGTAAGCTAACCAATTGTGCAAACCTTGAGGTGGATATGCTACAACATCGACCTCAAAAAAGTTTAATTCCTCTGTTGTCAACCAACAGCAGAAAGGTGAGGCTGAGGTGATAAAAAGCTCAAGAAACACAGTTAAAGACTGGGAAAATGTAGCATTCTGTGATAAAGGTTGATTTCTTCTGAAGTATGCAAATGATGGGGTCAGAATTTGGCACCAACAGCAGGAATATATGGCACAGTCTTGTGGGGAATTGTTTCTTGGTACATTTTGGGCCCATTAATATCAGTCATTTCTTTAAAACCACAGATATTTTAGTGTTGCTCTCCTTTCGTGAGTAACCAGCAAAAAAAGCAAAAATGCCAGTGTTTTTAGCTTGCCCACCTAAATCCAGTAGAAAACCTTTGGGGTGTGGTAGAACTGGAGATCTGCAGAATGACGGTGCACCTGTAGGATTTGCATGATGTAATCATGGCAGCATGGAACAGAATCTTAAAGGGGTGTTTCCAACATCTTGTGGAAGGGAGGCGCTTCCCAGTATATACCCGCTTTTGGAAGAAATATATATTTTGGAGATACATTTTAAGAAACAGTAACAATTTGTTTTACTAAAAACCATTGAAGATCCACTTCTGAGCTGTGTAGACTCAAGCTTCTGCTTTCTTTCTTACCTATACCCCCCCAATCTGTTTTCTACTGCCCCTCATCTCTCATTGTGTCTCTGTGGGCTGGATTCTGGCCAACAGGGATTCGGATGCACAGATGTGGAGTGTCTGCTCTGTGAAGCTGTGACGAAGGGGAGGGGCGAGGGGGGACAAGCGGGTGAAAAGCAGCATCATATTGCCATTAGCCATCTTCAGCGCACAAAGAAATTGAGAATTGGATTAGTATGGTTGTTCGTTGTTTAGATAGATATATGGTGTTCTGACTTAATTTTGTGGAAACGCAAAATATTTGCACGATACAAATTTGGTTTTCTTTGTCTCACATTCTACAAGTAGAAAGATTATTTTTATTGTTTTGATAAAACAACACATTAAGTACTTATCAAAATTGTTCTCTGAATGAACTCATGCGTCTTGAATGAAAACAGTTCATAAAATAATAAAGACAACATTCTGCATCTTTCATACAGTGAAAGAAACATGGTAGCATACATAAAGCTCCAATTCTACAAACTGATACAATTAAGTGTGACCAGAGTGGATGTGCTCATGCTATAGTTAGCGACAGATTTAAAGTTAAGGGTTAAGGGGGTCACTGCCATATGCTTTCAATGTATTGGCAACAGGACATTTTGCTCAAGAGGACTAACTATATAATTTCTTTGTTTGAATACCAGAAGTTATATTGTCAAGCCATGCCAACCTGTTCAGTGTCATATGATACAAACCTAACCCTATCCATACCCGCACGTTTAGTGTGATACATCACAATCTCAACTTAAACCACATATCCAGTATCATACTACACACGACCAACCACAGCTTTACCTGCACCACCATGTTCAGTGACATACGACACACTCCCAGCCTCAACTTCACCCACACCAGCATGTTCAATGCCATGAGGCTCTTCGAACTCAAGACTTCCTGTCTCCTCGCTGTTCTTATTAGTAGGTTGTTTTTTTAAGCTATCATGAGAAGATTGAATCATGAACCCAGTGCTTTGTATCATATCAAATTGAGTGTATGGTTACACCCCTACAAGTCTAATATTTATCAAATGATTAAACACCAAGTAAGTGTTTGTTTAACTTAATTTTTATTGACTTCCTCTATCACTGAATTCCTAGTTAGAATATGTATAACCCCTTAAATGCTCAGGACCAACTGGCAGACCCAGGCCTCCAGTCTTCTGTTCAACAACTCAACATTTGTAGATACCTTTTCTAATGGATACTAATCTCCTTTAATTTGCACTCATTACTGACACAGGTGTCCAAATGTACACACCCAGGTTGTGTAGCCCTTGTAGAGAAGTACCACCAAGAGATTAAGACTGTGGAGCAGATAAATAACATGAACCTTTTTCATTCATCGTTCTATTACTGTTATGTGGAGGGGAATCCAACAACAAAAAGTGTTACCCAGAGAAATGTCTCGGTTCTTAATCTCTGGAGAAGTTGATGCTTCAGGTAGCTTTGGCAGGTAGAGCATAATTAATTTGCTAGATTTTAGGTCATTAGCCTCACAAGCACCGTAATGTTTCACAGGCGATTCATAACCTAGTCATTTCTCAAGGTAGGCATGTTCTCGGGTTGGTTCCCCTTTTCAAAATGACAACAGCAGATGAATATGTGAATGTGGACATTGCAGATGGATATTGTATTGTCTTAAATGTAGCTCCCTTAAACACAGATGCAGTTCTTCTGTGGAAGGTGGCGGATATACAGTGCTCAAAATCATTGATCATTTTATGCTGTTTGTACTATTACTGAGACAACCACTAACTAATCATATTAAACTGCTTATTCTGTATGTTTATTATAGCTTTGTTTGTGGTCTATATCAGTGGATCATGGATCAGTAGATACAAAAAAATAGCCAGTCTGTTGTTAACTGTGGAATTTTGACCATAACCTACATTTATTTGCTAATTTGAAGCAATTTCCCTGTAATCCTGGTGTCTCAGTGCACACTAGAATTCACAAGAATATTCATGTTTGACTAACAAGTATTATTGTAGGCAGAATTACAGGGACCACCATTGCAGGGGTTCAGATTCTGAACTTCCCTTTGTGACTGCTCATAAGTTACTGTGATTTCTGATGGATAAGCCTTATGATGTAATAAGCCTGAGAATTTAAGTTGCTAATAAACCAAAAAAGACTAATAGTAAAAAAAATCTTTTCTCTTGCTCTCTCCTACAGGATGGCTTTGTGGAAATCTACAGTCAGCAGAGAAGGTCTATTTTCCACCCCTGGCCCTATCTAAAGACAGTGTTTGGTCTGGCAGCTCTGGGGGCGGCGGGAGTAACCATTGGAGCACTCTTCACTCAGAAGTGATGACTCTTCATCCAGCTCTGTATCATCCCTACTTATCCCTCTCTCATTTTCTCTCTCTTCCTTTCTCTCTCTTTTGGCTTATCAAGGCACCTGTTCTCTCAGTGTACCACTGCCCAACCTTGTCTTGGACCAAGGCTTCTCTTGCTCCATTCTCCACTCAAAGCTACAGAGCTGTTTGTTGTCCAGCTTGACTGGAGTTGGAAGAGGAAGACGAGGATTAAGAAATGGACAAGTTCTTACCCTGATCCGTATCCTGAATCCATCACTGCCATGTATACGTCTAAATACACACACAGGTGCACATAGACATGTACACCAAACAGAGACTAAGTCACTTCTGATTCCAATCTAGTGGACCATATAAGCACACATGAAAAGACACTGAACTGTTTCACTTTTCTGGCAAACATTTATTTCTGTCTGAAAGATGCACAGTAGATTGAAGACACAAAATTCTGCTCACAGTTTTATTACTTTTATGTGTCGCATGAGTCAAGAGATAGGTATTTAACAATGAATGAGGAAAGGAAAAAACAGCAAGATGACAGGAAAAAAGAGGAGACGGCCAAGAATGTTAGCGCTTCCACTGTGCATGTGTCGTGAAAGCTTGAGTGACTTTTTTTTAAATGCATGATGACCTTTTGAGCATGTTCCTTCATTTTTTTACACTTTTGTTTCTTTCTCCTTCTCTGAGTTTCTTTTGGTTTCTCAGAGCACCACCCAAGAGCCCCTGTCAGCCCAGCAGATGCTTTTTTTTCCTCCTTAAAAGTGCTTGTCTGTTTGATTGGTTGGCGAGTCTCTGCATTTGTCAGACATCGAGCATGTGCCCTTGCTGGATGACCGTCAAGGTGCATGCCTTTGCTAATTTCTTTCGTGGGCTTAAAAGGCATACCACACCTGAATGTATAAACTGTATCTGTAAATTGTGTGTGAGGTTAGAGGAACTCCATAGAGGATTCACGTTTCTCTTCTCATCTCATTGTTCTTTAACCATGACGCTCACTTTTATTTTCATAATCCTAAAGTCTTTTTTTGTATATTTCGTCAAGAAAATTGGAAAAAAAGACAATTCAAATGATAACTCCAGCTTTCATAAGGAGCACAAGAGAAGCATGATCCAGGTAGGGTAATAGACAGGTGTGTGCCAGTGTAAGTAGAGTGTGTTAGAGAGAGAAAGAGAGAGAGAGAGAGAAGCTTAACTAGCATATGATAGCATGCTGGTTATCTCTTGGCCTGTTCTTCTGGCCTGAGATAAAGCAAGGCAGTGGGCAGCTGTGTCGGCCAGGTGTCGGTTGGGGGAAGATGGAAGAGGGAGGAGGAGGCACAGCTGGGAACAGAGGCCTATTCAGGCTGGCACGATCCAGCCCAGCAAGATCTCCACAGAGAGAGCAAGAAGCAACTTCTCATTAACTCCCATTAACCCCTCAAACTTCAGGTTTATTATTGAATTATAAAAATGAAGCTATAATTTTAGCCAAAAATCAAACACAAACTACCCCTTGACCCAAGTGTAGCTGATCAGGTTTAGCTGGTCAAGTTTACTTATTTAATTTCGCTCTGGCTACTACTGGTTTTAGCGATGTCATATACATTTGGCTGAATCACCTTAAATAAAATATCTATAAATTATTTGTTAACTATGAAAATGAAAGGAACATGGATTATGTAGCTATGAGCATACGTATGGGGCTGTGTGTGGGCCTTTGTAGTTTTTAAAACACCCTGGTTGACCCTAAAGGTGAACAAGGGCTGAGCCTGAACCTTAGTAACCCAATCTGTGTGCTTCTGTTGCTGCTTCCACCCCAGAGAGCACGATCAATCCACTATCAGATACCCACCACCAGAGCTCTCCATGGGGAAGGTTCATTTCCGATTTGCAGGAAGACATTGAGACATCATCTATCACGTTGTGGGATCACAGATGAGTGCTCCATTCCGGCAGAACCTGTATTTCTGCAGTTATCCCTGATTTTTGTGAGGGTCCCCTAGGCCAACTGATTGAGCGGTTAGAGTCAGGAATCGAATGACAATCATGGCCCACAGAAACGGATATTTGTCATCTTTATACTTATGTTTGTAATGTCATTTAATTTGTCATGTAGGTGTTTAACCCTTGACTTCTGATTATGAGAGTAGTCTCATAATATTCTCATTTTGATATTTAAAGGTCTTGGGTGTGATGTATTTTTATCACTCCAAACCACATCAGCAAGTCATTATTGAGTTGACCAACCATCTACTTGTCTACTTGTAGAGATCTTTCATGTTTTTAAAGGTACAACATGCTCACTATGCATGATTACAGTGCAACAGTGTAGTAAATATTCTGCATCCTTTAGTGCTATGGATGTCAAGGTATCACATTTATTTGAGTATCTTATGGAAGCATGAGAGCTGTGAAGACTCGCACTGTAACATCATTAAATAATGGCTGCTAATGAGATTTGTAGCTCTCAGCAATGTAACACCCTCGTCTTTGAGGCACCTTATGACGCTGCTTTTAATACAGCATATACTGCCACTGGATGGGGAACTGTACTGAAATACCCCATCTCTGTAAGTTTCACAATTACTCTCACTGGAAGGCATGTAAGAAATTTGTAGATTCTTCATAAGCAGCCTTTTTGAGAGTGAATTAATGCTCCAGATAGATATTATCCATAAATAGAGGTTTTCTTTACAAAAAAAAAAAAAAAAGAAAAAAAAAGGTTTTTATTAAAAACAGATCTGGGCTTGAGTTTCCCAAAAGCACCTTAGTTAGATAGAACTTTATTGATCCCTTGGGGGAAAAAAAGTTCTTTCTAACTAAGATGCTTTTAGTGCAGGTTGCATTGTAAATGGACCTATTCATGTTTTGCAGAGACTTTCAATATGATGTGATATGATAATTGTAACACAGAATTTTGTCAGTATGTAGAGTTGACTATTTGTATAGATGTATTTTGTATGCTTGTGGAGGTCAAGATTGGGTGTCATCACATAGCTGCAATATGGAATTAACCGCTGTAGCAGCCACTCTAACAAGAATGACTGACAGATTTTTACTTAAATCTGTGTGCTACAATTTTTCATTGTCATATGAGCTCTTTGCCTTGTTCCAGTTCTCTACTGCAACATACTACATGGATAGGTCTATTAACCAACAAAAAAGTATGAAATGTCTTCCCCAGCCCAGCCATTGTCCTTTATTCTACATTACCTTCAAAATCTGTGTAGGTTAGTGTTAATATATGTTTTTGGGAAACTGGGTCCAGATGGTGGTACATTTGACAATTGCCTGCTCAGCACATACTAAAACGGGCTGTAAAACAGAAGCAAGGCTCTGTCTGTAGTAGTTATTCTTATGATGAAAGGAGGCAAATATCACATTAGTCATCACATCATTTTTTGGTCCAAGTGAGAAGATGCTGATGAATCAAGAGTCCAAGTGCGAGACACCTGCAAAGTATCATTGTGCAATCCTGTATGCATTGAGAGATCTTTTAAACATGCATGTTTAGCTGAAAGCATACATACAGTATGTCAGGGGGGGTGTTAACCTGGGCTTTTAATTTTGTTGTTGTTTTTATTTAATACATGTACTTTTACATAAATCATTAATTTTCCCTCAACCATTAATTGTCCCTGAATAACTTTGGTGGAACAGAACAGAGCTCTGATTCAGGCTGAAGTTCAATACTGACTCATGTTCCTCTGTCCTCTGTATATGTGCCACTATGTATTGTTGATTGTTGATTGATTTTTATTTGTTTTATTTTTTTTTGTGCATCACAAAAACGTGAAAATAATTCTCTGGGCTCCTTGTCAGATTAATTAATATAGAGGGGAAATTGTAGCACAGAAAAAAGCAGGGGGTGCCCCTTTCTTGATGTGAAATGTAGCTTTAGAGTGATCTACTTATGGGAAATTGCAGTTTCTGTCTCCATGGCTGCACCAACCAGTGTCTAAATCCATGTTATTTACATTATGTATGAGTGTGGTTGTTTCATCTATAATATGTTCAGCTATACAACTTAATTTTACCCCCCTTTTCAGAAGGGCTTTGAGATTGTATGCAATTTAAATGAATTTCTGCATTGTCTGAATTTCTGAAAAATAAGCCCCACTCAGTGCTCTCCATTATGTCTAATTGTGAAAAGGTTATTGCACTTTTTGTCTGTTTAGGCAGCTAATACTATGGTTTCCAAACATGCCACAAAGAGCCAAGGCAGAGAGAAAAATATTTTTATTATTATTATTATTATTATTATTATTATTATTATTATTATTATTATTTTGGTTTTGTAATCTTATCATTTTTACTGTTCCTTGCATTTCATACTTTAGCACTAAAGTCCTGAATCTTAGAAACTGTACAAAAATATACATGGAATTTTTCACATTAAAGGATGAAACAACCTCAAATGATATTCATTGTCTATACTGTATTTGCAAATTCTCACATTACTATCATTACCTTTCCTTCATTCAGCATGTAGCCCACATAAAATCACTGTTCACACCTTTATATGGTTTCTTTTTTGTTGTTATTTTGTTCTATTTGTCTTCATAGCACTTACATATTTCAATGTGTCAGTACCATTTTGTCTATGTACCCATATCATAAGCTAAAAGTGACGTGTCCTAATTAAAGTTAAAATCTGCCTTACCATCTGTGTGTTGTCAGCAGCATGTGAATCACTGAATCATGGAGTCGTGTATGTAGCACTCCCAGGATGTCTGTCACATTCAAATAGAAGTCAGTGAAGGAAGGAGGCTTTGACAGGCCTGCTGCGTTCTGGAGAATTCCTGGAGAAGGCCTTTACCAGGCAGCGCAAAAGGCCCTTATTGAGAGTCTTATCTGTTTAACTTGGGACGTCTTTGTGAAGCTCTGGTGGTTTATACTGAGCTGTGAATGAGAAACTGTGTCAGTTGTTCACTTCAGTCTGCACACTAGAAAGAGCACAATGCCCTTGGGTGAGTAACCTGTATGCATGTGGAATAACCTAGAGAGAACCAATCCACAAATAGACACACACTCTTGCATACACAGATGCAAGCACCGGTGTAATTCTCGGTGGTTTCCCATTACTGTGTCATAAGGCACCCAAGTGGAAAAAAGAAAACGACTGCTGCAAAGACAGAAGGTGTGCAACTGTTTAAAAAAAAAAAGTGCCGCAGTGGGAGTGCCTCACTACAAAGGGATCCAGGTGTGTATCAATACCTTCTGGCTGAAGAAGATGGTCACGTTGACCGGAATGACAATACTGTGATAAAGGTGGTGCTGTTTAAACATTCATGGTGTGTGTGATCGCACCAGTGGGGTGTGTCTTTAGCTGTGGGGCATAGACTCCATGCAGAGGTCCCTCTGGAGCTTGTGCTCATCAGATATTACACTAAGATTAACCTCCTCCAGCATTCAAAGTCTTGCAGCAGCCATGCAAGGCCTGCAGATTACCGACGTCCTCTTACAGAAAAAGGAATGAAAAAATTTGAGCAGGGAGAGCTCGGCCCTGGGGAATGGTAGGGTTAAATTAGTTTGAGTCTTCAAGTTCTCCATGCAAGAAAAAAGGAGTAGAAAAAAACCACCCTCTCAGCAGATGAAATATTTGAGATGCTTGGAAGAAGGAGAATTTTAAATGATGTGCGTTTTAGGTCTGTGCACCATGCTTTCGGCAGTTAGCCCGGCTGGTTGGGGCATGCCTGTGTGGACGGCTTCGGTAAACGCAGCCAAATGAGGCCAGCTTTTATGAAATTCTGAGGATGAGAACTTGATGATGGTGGCAGAATTTAAAATCAGTTGGGGAGAATGTGCCAACAGGAGGCCTTTAATGTCCTTAATAGGTTTGAACGGGATTTAGCTTTCAGATGTGTTTCAGTTGAGAAGGTCATTAGTTAAAAAAGATAAGAAGTTGAAACAAAAACTTTAAAACTTTTCTCTGCTTCTCTACAGATACAGTATAAACATTATTTAAAGGAACAATAACCTCTGTCTGGCTCATCTGTAGCATGCAGTCGATGATCACATTTGCAATTTATCCTCTGTTCTCACAAAAGAACAGGAAAAACTGAAGACTCCAAGCACACAATGGAAGCCGATAAGCAGTTGCTTCAGATGGAGATAAGGTTTAAAAAGAGCTGAAGTATTCCTTTAAGAGCAGAAGGGGCTTAGAGAAAGAACAAGGCCATAGTCCATGATTCATTACCCTCTTCCCTCTTCTTTCTGCCAATGCACTCTCACTTGTTCACTTCCTCAGGGTCCAGGCTTCAGCATGCGGGGCTCAGGCCGAAGCTCCAAACATGAAAGCCAGCCTTCTCAAACAGAATTTCTGTTTGAATCTTGTTCTCCACACACACTCACAGACCCTTGCACACAAAATCTATGCTTTTTAGGTAGGAGCAGGCTGAGCGTCACTACTTCTTTTCTTCCTTTGTTAGGTGAAAGTCAGTGCAGCTGACCTGGCAACATGCCCAGCCTGTACCTTTATGGAAAAAATGTTTACCCAAATTAATAACCAAAAAAAAAAAAAACATCCAAAGGGCTTCCATGTGGACCCTAAAATCTCTGGTTATAGAAACAATTGATGAAAAACAAGTAATTTATTTGTTTTTGAAAATAACATGCTGGCTGGAATACTTAAATTATTATTATTATTATTATTATTATAACAAGTAAGTATGTAAGGAAATAAAACTTGAGAAAAAAAAGAATAGAAATTTATATTAAACTTAAAACACCATTGTGAAAGAATTGGCATTTCTTGCTTCTGGGTTCTCCCTACAGTCAGGAAATGTAATTTAGGTTTGAGTAACCGTTAAAGGACACACTTTACACATGCAGAGTACAAGCTCAGCAGGGAAACTTAATTCAGCCCTGGATTTTTATACAGTTTCAGAAAATGCGGGGTGTTGGTTCTTTTTGATCAATTTTGTTTTGTCAACTGGGAGGTGAAGGTCAACCAGACCTTTCACTCTCTCAAAATCCCCACTGGGTTTTTTTCTGGTTCTCCCTGCATCTACAAACAAACAGGTCCACATTGATGGAGCATGAAAACAGAATGCTGCAACATTCGACTATTTTAAAGCTTCAAACACTTTCACATTGAGTTCAACTTGAAAGATTTACATGCAAATTTCATATTGAAATTACAGGTTTTAACCTGCACATAGACATTTCCTACCATCAGTAAACCACTATGCTAATAATGTTTAGCCTCCATCCACAAAAGGCTTTTCAATACTTGAATTTATGGCCTGAGTAGTTTACTAATACACTACGGGCTGGTTTCCCAGTCTAGGATTAATCCCTAACTTGGAAACCAGTCCTAGAAAATAAATCAGATACATTGAGGTGAATGTAATGTATCTGATTGGTCATAGACATTACCAATAGAGGTGCCACAAATGAGTGGAAGGTGACATTCAGTGCCAAGCATCAGGCATTGCTAGAGGGAAATAATGTTCTCTGGAGGGATAAAGCACATTCCATGAGTATGTGATCCAGAACTAATCATTCAACATAATATGTTATACAATGGCAAGTGAAATGGTCTTAAATTTAGTTAGAAATTCTAACTTTTATTTACATTTTATTTACATTTAGATTTTGAATCTGGAGATTCAAATGCCATGCCTTCCTTCCTTGCTCAACCAATCACTTTCCCCCACATTTAAAAGGCTTTTACTCTCACACCCACTTACATTGTTAGAAATGCTGACATCCTTCCTTCCTTCCTCCCCACCATCACCTGTTTGGCCATCCAGTTGGTTAGCTCCACCCCTGCCTTCCATACTTGGCAGGACCTGAGAGGGCCCAGACGTTTCAAGACCTGGTCCATCTACTGGGCCACCAAAACTCATAAATTTTACCCTTTGAACTGTATAACTTTGGTCAGAATAAAATGATTCTACATTTTCCTCAGAGTCTTTTGGAAGCAATGTATTGTATGACAGAATAACACACTTTCTATGGATAAAATTACTTTAAACCAGATGTAAGCATAAAATATATATGTTCATTGAGATCCATTGTGCTTGCACACAGGGAAATGTGTCAACTGCATTTTACCCATCCACACAGTGAAACGCACACATACAGACGGATGAATTCACATACTCACGGAGGGGGCAGTGAGGACATGTGCCAGGAGAAACGGGCAGGCCTATCCATGGCACACAGGGAGCAGTTGGGGAGTTGCTTTGCTCAAGCGCTTCAGTCATGTCCTGCAAGTTCAGGGAATCAAACCTGGCAACCAGACATAAGGCTGGTTCCCTAATCACTAAGCCATGGCTGCCACCATATAAATGTAGTTACAGAAATGGGGTGAATGATACCAAGAAGACGGACTAGATTTCAGATATTTTCTTGTATGTTAATGTTTTCACAGTTTTCCTGTTTTCTAAATGGAATACTCACAACAATTCTCCAACATAGCATACAAATCCTCCACACAGCAGTAGATGTTAGAAAAAGCTAGATGAGGAGGTGTCCACAGACATACATACAGACATTTAGGTTCAGTTTCCCAGACAGGGATTAAGGCTCATATTCATAATTCTTTTCAGTCCTGTCTAGGCTGGTTAACTGCTATTATAATAGTGACAGTATTAGTGTTGTATCTTATTATCTGATATTGTAATGAATCTGGCAATGCAATCAAAATACATCTTGTTACTGTCAAAAATTATAATATGATAATGCAGAACAATAAGGCATTCTAAAGTGTAAATGGCCTTGTGTACTTAATGGCTTAAGATCAGATTTAGAACATAGAGACAGAGATGAAATGTAACTGAAGCTTTAACAAACCAGGGGGTGACAAGGCCCCCTACACACTACACCACAATGTCCTCTTTGTGTAGATAGAAGCTATCATGAAACAATGAGCAGAGACCTTCTAGCAGAGCAATATCAGACAAAAGGTCCCAATTCAAGCTGTCCCAGCTCAGACGAGGTGTGTGTGTGGCAGAGACAAACTCAGACCTGTCTTTCTCACAATGAGCTGCAGGCCCAGGCCGGCAGTTGGTTTTTAATAGGTCACCAACAGACACGTTCCTCCTTGAAGTGTGAAAGGGGCTCGGGGGAGGGATGAGACAATGGCAGCGCTGTCAGTGTACAGCGGCATGCTGGGAAGGAATGTGCTGAATGCGAGCAGGGAGTCAGAAAAGGACGTGGGGGTCTGTTGGGAGAGGGCACATTTTGAAAGGAAAAAAAAATATGTTTACAAAGGCTTCCAGTGCAAAAAGCCAACCTGGTGCTGCTGCAAAAGCAGATACGGGCTCCCTGAGCAGGGGCTGCTCGCTTGCGATGCTTTTCTGCAGAGAAAATTAGCAAATTTCCATTGTAAATGTGCTCGCTTGTATGCACTGGTGGGTGCTGCTAATTGAAGTCACCTTGGGATGGAAAGTGTGGAAATGGATGGATGTCATGAGGTGTGGTGAAAAAAAACGTATTGGAATTTTCCAGTTAAATTATGTCACCTAATGTCACCTTGAGCACACTTAAGTTACAGCTGAGCCAAACTGATTCTAGTCCCAAAGTGTAAACTTTGAGTTTACAAGTCTACCAACAATCTGAACATATTAACAATATAATCCAGATTGCCATGCACAAACTAAGCTTAAAATAACATTGTGTAACATTTCTACCCTAAAAAAACAGGTTTAAATCATTGTGATGCTCCACTGACCTGCAATGGGTAGAATGGCATTTATATCATTGCTATTCTGAAAGCACCACATTGCTACCAGCACTATGTAACTTTGGTAAAGTAGGCAGTGCAATGTTTATGAGAACTCACAATGTCACGTATAGAGTCCAGCATGTCTTGTTTTGTTTTCCATCCCATGTGCTTTTGAGCACCCATTCCCAGCTGTGTTCCATCTGTAACCCTGCCCCATCGTTATCATGTCCCAGCCATGTCTAATGTGATTGTGTGTATATATAAGTCCCTTGTCTCTGTTGGTCCTGGTCAGTCTTCTTGACTACCTGTTGTGTTTCCGTGACTACTCGTGTGGCGTTCATGTCTGCTACCAGTCGTGTGTTGTTTGTAATTCCGTTAATAAACTCAACCCTGCAAGTACTTCCGCTTCCACCTACCTCCTTGAGCCACAATCGTTACACACAAATGCAAAAGTGAGTAATGTTTGTGTAATATTTTGTAATATTACTCTTCTGCCTCAGTCTACATAATTGTTTTGCTTGTCCAGAAATGTAGGCAAGCACTTGGCCTCGACTGTAGGGTTAGCCCAGCAGCAAGAAATGTAAATTTTCCATAATGCTGCTTTAAAACATTACCAAAATAGATTTTCAGTTTTGAATGGACCTATACATGTTTCTCCCACAAAAGCAGTTATGTTGAACCTAAGGTTCAACTGTAGAATACAACAATTTCTGTCGATATTGTATTAACTCGTAGCTTAGTGGCATAGCTACAGGTTGCCTGGAAGGGCCTGTCATCTCTCTCCAAACCTGTACACCTCCTAGATTTCTAAATGCTAAAAAAAGAAAAAAAAATTCATCCAAAAAATCTTAACTTTTTTTTGAACACCAAAAATAGGTGAGACTTGAGTTCCTGCATCCTGATGCATCTTGTTCTCCTTAAATAAAAGTGATGTTGGCTTTCTTTTGATCATCACCATCAATGGAGTTGTCATAGAGGAACAGCCATGTAACATTGGGTTTAAACCCTGCAGTGAGGCAGTAGATGAATTCCAGAGGATGACTATGGGATCATTGCTCAAATGTATTAGTTCTATACTACTTATAAAGAGCTGGGGATTGTATGCAAGTGTGTTGCCTTTTACATCAGAAAATAAGCATCCACCCCACACTACAGGAAAATGAGTAATAAATATTAAATGTCTCATATTTACAATTTTTGGTAGACCAGAAAGATTAGATTATAGACTCCCACACTGCAGGACAATCTGGGAAGAACATCATTTGCAATCAACCTGATATCCAGAGACCTTTTCCAAGTGTCACAAGGAGCAAGGAGCTGTTTTGTTAATAAATTATATCCACAGGACAAACCCATGTTTCCATTTAGTATAGTTTCTCAATTCTGGTCCTGGAGGCACCCCTGCCCTACATATTTTACAGCTTTCCATGCTCCTGCCCTGATTTAACTATTCAGCTCCTTAAGAAACCTTTTCAGAGGTTCAGGGTGTGTTAAACCAGGGAATCCAACAAAACATGCACGGTTAGGGTGCCTCCAGGTCCTGCTGTAAGTGTGAATCAGATTACTTGAAAACTCATGTATTAGGTCTAAGCAAACACAACAGCAGTTCCTCTATGAATGAATGGCATTTATCCCAGGGTTCTCTAAAGCTTCTCCTACCTCACAATGAAACAAATTGTAGGTGGAGCATGAAAATGGAAATCAGTTTTCCATTGACATTACAATTGATTTCAAGACTAGACTCCAGATATCAGAGATATCCATGTCCAGGAAAGTAGCTCTATGCATCTCTCTGGTAAAGCTTTCAACCCCATTATTAGGCTATTGTGACAGAGAAAGGCAAATTGTTGACAGCGCTGCAACACAAATGTCAAATAATATGCATGAAAATAAGCCCCAAATGCAAAGCAGAAAGCAGACAGATAAAGAACAACATGAATGACATATATACACACACAGACACGCACAACAGAACAACACCTCAAAACATGAGTATGAATCTGACATTAGCATCAAGCATGGGGAAGTGGGAGCTAACTGAAAATGAAGCAGCAATAACACACAATAATGGCATTTCAGGAACACTGGCAGGTGCTCCAGAACAGGTGTAGTTTTTGTATTGGTTCCTGAGCCATTCCTGCTCACTGTCTTAACTGATTGATTTGTTCCATATGTGAAGCAGATGCTACTGTCATCTCAGGCATAAACCACTATTCCAGCTGACGAGCACAGGGGGGGTTTCATGGCAGAGTATTGAACAACCACTGAGTGAACAAATGGTGGGACTGCTAAGGACGGTAGGTCTACTTTCCACTAAGGTTGGGGTGCAGTGACTGTCAAAAGCTTTAAGACATCTAATTTTACCAAATGTGAGAAATGAATAAGAATGTTTTTGTTTTGTTAGTTGTGCATCTTGAACTGTTCATGTCCAAACATGTAATTTGTCTAGATTTACACTGGATAAGTACAGTTTATAATAACATAACTCATTGGGATTTCTGATTATATGTCAAGATCAAACTTGGATGTTCATAAAAAAAATTAAAAACATGATTATTTCGAAAATGATATTATTTGTATTCAGGCAATCAGAGAAAACTTCTTGACCAAACATATCGCTGCTGTATAAATGAAAACTTTGTACCTCCATTTTGTCCATTTTTAGTTTTCTCCATGGTTTGAACCCTGTGCACTGTACTGTGTACATTGTGTAAACAAATGTTAATAGACGAATAGGAATGCTCTAAAATATCCTCTTATTTTACATTCACTTCAATTCAATTAAGAGCATTTTTGCCTTCTCTTGTAAAGTGGCGTAATGGACATTAATGGGCAAAGTACTGTTCACTCATTGTCAAAAAATTGTTCCAGGAGGAATCAATGGTCTTTCATATAGTCAATCAGAATGGCAGCACATCATTTTTGATGACAAGTCATGCTTTTGTCTTGATGGAGATAACCAATACAAACTAGGGCATGTCAAAAAATTTATATATTATATCATATATTTTATATTCATTCCATTTAAATTGATATATTAAGTTTTGTTTTAAAGTTGATACTGTGATTAGTAATCTAGCCAGCAAAAAAGTCACTTTACATGTAATGAATATAAAATGTGGCTGTTTAATGAATGAGCTTTTTAATGATATTCAGAAAAGTCAGTCAGATATGAAAGATAAAGATACACTATATGGACAAAAGTATTGTTTCTTCTGAAATCTGAAAACAATTATTAATAGTTCACCCTGCTTTTATTAAAGTACCTGTCTCTGCTGCACAGAGAAGGCTGCTAGATATTTGAATCTTGTTGTGAGGATTTGATTGCATTCAACAACAACAACAACAGCTTTAGCAAAATCGGGATGTTGAGTGATAACCACCCCACCTCATATCCAACTCATCCCAAAATATTGGATGGAGTACCATCATTCCAGAGAACACAGTTGCACTGCTATACAGGTCAAAGCAGGTGGCAGAGCTGTATAGACTGAAAATTAGCATGTGCATATGTATTCGACCCCTTTGCAATGAAGCCCCTAAATAGTTCTGGTGCAAACAATTATCTTCAGAAATACTATGCTTAGTGAAATAAAGTCCACCTGTGTTCAATCTGTGTCAGATGATCTGTCAGTTTATACATACCTTTTTTGAAAAGCCCTAGAGGCTACAACACTATTAAGCCACTAACCAAACAACACCATAAATCCCATTAATCTGTCTATGCCAGATATTGTTAATTTCCTACCCAAGGCTAATCAAATTCATCTTCATTCGAGATGTAAAAATTAAGTAAATATAAATTACTAAAATAAAATTACTTGTGCCTAAAATTTAAATTGTTCAACCAGAGTATTTTTGAGCTGAACGTGAATCAATTCAATTTAGCCAGACAAATGATTGCTTACTGTTAGAGATAACAGGTAGATTAAGATGCTTTCAAAGAATAAAAATATATAAATAACAATTTTGATAAAAAAAAAAAAAATATCACATAGAACCTTATAGTGTCAAGGGCCTTTCACTAAATGAACTCCATTATGAACAACATAGTGCTTGGGCGACCATTGGGACTGAGCTATTGAGTTCCTCCTCAGAGTCTATATTTTGGTGACTTAAGTAATATTCAGACCTTTAAAACTAGAAACCCAGAGGTCACTTGCATTAAAATATGTTGAGAACAGGCTCATGTCATGTGTCCAGACTCATCTCCATGTGGGGTTAATCCACAGTGTCACGTTCTAGATTAGTAGCATAATGAAACTCAGTAGAGAGTTACATTATTAGTCTAATGTACTTTAACTCACATCTGAATATCTTTCTTTTCAGCATGTTGGCCAGAGTGCCACTCTGATGGGTTCACACAAGTATTACAATCTGAAATCTGAAAGCACTGCCCTTGAGTCTGCATGGATGCTGCCCTCACCAGTGGCTGCAGTTAGGCTGTGTAGATAGTGCTCATGTGCTCCCCTTTGATCAGCAGAATATGAAATGGGACACCCAAGAGGTTTGCAGTCTTTGGCTGCAGGACTGTGATTGCACCATTTGGAATAAGGCTAATGTCACTCTGAAGAAATGATCAAACTGACCTTGAGAGTGTTCTCTTTATATCCTTTTCTTGAGGCAGAGGTATTTCCAAAGAAATACATAATGTTTGCAGGAACATATTTAGCAAAAATGCATAAGACAGCCTGCCTTATGTGCAAAGAAAAAGTTTAGGTTCATGTTAGGATTATGCTTATGGTAATGGTTATTAATTTTAGGTCAGGGTTAGGCTAAGGGTTATTAAGTTTAGGTTCACGTTAGGGTTAGTGATAGGGTAAAGGTTATTAAGTTTAGGTTAGCATTAGTGTAAGGGTTAAATTTAAGGTCAGGTTAGGGTTAGGCTAAGGGTTATTAAGTTAAGTTTCAGGTCAGGGTTAGGGTAAGGTTTATTAAGTTTAGGTTCACGTTAGGGTTAATGATAGGGTAAGGGTTTTTAAGTTTAGGTTAGCATTAGGGTAAGGGTTAAATTTAAGGTCAGGTTAGGGTTAGAGTAAGGTTTATTAAGTTAAGGTTCAGGTTACGGTTGCAGTAAGGTTTATGAAGTTTCAGTTCAGGTTATGGTTAGGGTAAGAGTTGTTACGTTTAGTTTAGGGTTATAGTAAAGGTTATTAAGTTTAGGTCCAAATTAGGGCTAGGGTGAGAGTTATTAAGTTTAGGTTCACGTTGGGGTTAGTGATAGGGTAAGGGTTATTAAGCATGCACATACATGGTCACACTATATGTTGTACACATTGTACAAATTATGAAATGTATTTTTTTAGTGACAACTGTACAATTCCTATTAAGACCAGGCTTAGAGTCATTGTCCTGTTGGAAGATAAACCTTCATCCCAGTCTGAGATTCAGAGCACTCTGGAGCAGGTTATCATCAAAAATATCTCTGTACATTGCTGCAGTCATCTTTCCCTCAACCCTGACTTGTCTTACAGTTCTTACAGCAGAAGAACATCCCTACAGCATGATGTTGCCACCACCATGAGGTTGCACCACAATGCAATCCTGCCATGGAGGTCTACAGACATTACCTTAGAATTCATGGCTTAGTTTGTGCTATGGCATGCACTACTGGTCTACTGGTCCTACTAGGACCTTGTATAAACAGATGTGCCTTTCCAAATCATGTCCAATCAATTTAATTTACCACAGGTGTACACCAATCAAGGTGTAGAAACATCTGAAGGATTTGAAAACAAGATGCACCTGGGCTCAATTTTGATTGTCATGGCAAAAGCTGTGAATACTTATGTAATTGTTATATCTTTGTGTTTTATTTGTAATTATTTGCAAAGATTTCAAAAAAACTTTTTATCATTGGGTATTGTGTGTAGAATGTTGAAGGAAAAAATTAATTGAATCCATTTTGGAATAAGGCTGTAACAAAACAAAATGTGAAGTTTCTACACTGATCAAATTGGCTTTATTGTAAAAATAAAGCTAAATACAAACCAAAAACTGTTACATTTCCACTGCTAAACCAATAACTAATGGTTAGCTAGCATGCTAATAACTAAAAAAAATACAACACTATCATATTTACCAAGAGCAAACAGCATGATGCTAAATGATCAGTTACATGTTTTATTAGATAAAACTTTAAGAAACTGGATGTTCTTCACTGCCTGAACCAGGATTCTGTCACTTGGGAAATACCCAATAAAACAACAACATTTGAGATATAGAGATTTACGAGCTGTGACATTTCAAATATTTTAAGAAGTTTAAAATGTCTTTATTTAATCTAGAAAGGCCCTTGCTGTTATCTTAGTGTTACCATACTAGTAGAACCCCATGAGGGGTTGGCAGAAATTAGCATTATCATATATTAAAACATATTTGCATATATTGGTTGGTTGTCACTGGTCTTAAAAAACTCTAATCACTAATTAGAGTCTCTAATTCCAGATGGGCTATTTCAGAGCTAATAGTGGTGTGAATTAAGCATTTAAAGAGGTTCTTGTCAGCTAAAAATGAGGATTTTGAATTTTATTTTGTTGCACATCGACAGAGTGAAACACACACTAGTGAATTCACAAACTATGGGGCAGTGAGCACACATGCACAGAGCAGTGGGTAAGACTATCCATGGCACCCAAGGAGCAGCTGGAGAGTTAAATGCCTTGCTCAAGGCTACTTTGGTCATGTCCTGCTTGTTCAGGGACTCAATCAGGCCATAACCATCCTTTGTTAGAATTTTCACATATTATGTAGTAAACATGGCAGAGGAAGTCAAACCATACCATGACACAAATAAAGGAGAATAAATTAATAAAAAAAGAAAAAAAGAAAAAACAGCATTGGAGAACAAAGATAAATGATATCAAGTGAAAATAAATATCCCTCTTTTTTACTCCATAGTTATTTATTTTTGTGTTGCATGTGATTATATTGCACTTTCAGTTTATGTTTATACTTACTGTATGTACGTGCTGTACATTGTACCGTTTTCTTTTGTATATTTGTGTGAAGTGTCTCCAAAACGTTCTGTTAGATGTGGTCAACATATTTCAGCTGGCTCTGCCCAAACAAGTCTACAGACAAAACATCATGATTATCAAGATAGTTCTTTGTTAGCATGCTGGTTTTATTTACATAACAAGCGAAGTAAACAAATACTGAGGAATTTATCAGGCTAACCTCCAGGTTACCTCCAGGTAAAATCTTGTCTACGGCCTCCTATAGTTCTTGAGCTGGAACTGCTCAGTGTGCTAAACTAGTTGTGTATTAGGCTGGTTGTGGAAACTCGAACATTTATGCATCTTGGAAGTGCTTAGATGAAGTGTTTGGAAACAGATACAGAAAGTGTAGTTCTCCGAAGAGATGAATTTCTCTGAAAAAGCTCTCCCTGAAGTATATTTACTCCAGTGCAGTTCTTGGTAATGCTGCAAGTACAGGACACCAACTGGCGGTTAAGATCGGTTAAGAAGGCTGGTTCTCTGCCTGCTGGAGAGTAGTGTCTGGCACTCCTGGTGATGTAATCTCCATGGGACCTAAGCCAGCAAGCAGTGGGAGGTTGTACTGGGCACAGAGGAGGAGAGAGGACTGTGTGAAAAGTAGCCTCAGATGCTGACTGAAAGGGGTCTATATAGACTATAGACTTCTTTGGCAGTTCTGGTAAAACTTAAAATCGAATTATAGTCCTTGCAGTCCTGATTTCCCATTTCATAACATGTTACTCATTAAAAAGCAGTGTAAACTTTAATCATTTTAAAACTTGGTAAAAAACAATTTCAGCTGATTTGTTCCCTTCATTGAATAGAGTGTGTACTGCTGATTATATCCACTGGATGGCAAAGCTGAGAATAAGTGTAAGAGTGTGATGCAACTCTTCAGACATTTACTTCAAGCTACAGGGAAACCTAACAATTTTAAATTTTGTTGAATAACTCTTGTTGAATTGCATAGCTACAGTAAAACAAATGCAACATTAGCTAGAAGGAACCGTTCCTTAATTTCCCTGAGGGAACCCTCCCAAAGGATCAATAAAGTTCTATCTATCTATGAATAACTATGAATATATTTTACTGTGATAAAAATACCATGCATACGGAGCTGCAATTGACAGGATGAATGAATAAATGAATTATGTTACACTTACATAGTGCCTTTCTAAATACCCAACGACACTTTACAATCAATATTTTTCACAATCGTATCCTCTACCGGAAATGACCTTCCACCTAGAGTTCTGCATCAAGCACAAGTAGGGGTTCATCCAGGAAAGAGTCCCAATCCATATCTAGGCATACAGACATACACACTCATTCACACACGCACTAGGTCAATTTAAAATAGCCAATTCAACTGATCACCTTGTTTTTGGAATGTGGAGGAAACAAACACAGACATGTGGAGAACACTAAAACCCACCCACTGTGCTACCATAGTGTTAAAACACGTTTTATTTACCACAATAAACTTAGTGTTGTCATCTATATGCCTGAACACAGATCATATTCTATTTTCTATTACAGATGTTTTTACTAGATGTAGTGAAGACTTTAAAATTATATTTTAGTTACAGTGACTTTACTATACTTGATAACGTGTAGAACTACTCAAACTGGGCAAATCAACCGGCTGTTGATTTGGGGTCAATAAATTGCAGCTAGGCTACAATCAACTGAGCACAGTTCTGGAGGTTGATGCAGTTCGACACTGTCCTAAAGTCAACCACCAGGAAGACATGGCTGACAAAACACTGGTGGTAGACTCTGCACCTTGGATGGCAGCAATAGGCTTTACCCCTTGGATAACAGCGAACTTCGCCCTCCCGGTAGTGAGGTCGGGCAGGAAGAGCCTGCCTCTCTGCCATAGCAGAAGCAGCCTCTGCTCGGATACGCAGTGTCCAGCGCCGCCATCGTGGGAGGAGCCACAGCATGCGCCGCAGGCGCAGCTCAGGTAGCTGGCCCTGCTGAGGTATGGATGGACAGCCTCGTGCCGAAGGGCTCGCAACGGATTGCAAGACGACTCCCAGCTGACGTGAACAACCCTGCTACCACCACGGTTGCTCAGTCCATCTGCCAGGGTGGTGAGAGAACAGACAAGACGGGGTTGCGGAAGTACTTTCAGGGTTGTGGATTTAATAAACAGGAAACACAGACAAATATGCAGACTACTAACAACACTAACAATCACAACAATTGGACTGACAAGGACGGACTGAAACAGAAGGAATAATTAGACATGATTACAGACACCTGGACTGGATGACAAAGGAGACACAGATGGGAAAGAGCAGAGACAGGACATGTGCTCAGAAGCAGGAGGGGAGATGAACAAAACAAAGACGACACAGGAGATGACCAGGACTGATACGTGACACAAAGTTACTATGATAACTGATACTAAGTTAAGCATTTTGTTAATGTTATGCAAATGTTATGTATGTTATGAGGCAAAGATTTTTTTAACCAAAATATAAATAATCCTTCTTTTTATAGCTTGGTTTTGCACAACCCAGCTCTGTCCCAATAAACTATACCTGTAGGAGGTGTTCAGTTTAGTAGTTCAGGTTTAATGCCAAATTTGTACTTTACCAATATTATTCACATTGGACCTCAGACGATGTTGCTTATTTATAGGGCAGAAATTTAAATTAGTCAGCAACTATTATGTTTTGCACATAGAATGTACTGATTTGTTTAGGAATTCTGTCTCAGATGGCTTTAAAAAGAGTTCATATTGCTTCTGTAAATGGATAAATAAATCTTCATGGCTCTGGACATTTGGGCTAAACCCGGGTGTTTAAAATGTTTGGCTCACCCCCATTTTCATTGCATTCTCTTTATATTAAACAGGAGCACTAAAGCCAGGAAAGCAAATGGGTCTTCTCAGGTATAAAGTCTGTCCCTGGAATCTTTCTGTTTCCCATCAGTCCTGTTACTCAAAAGGTGTGCAATGGATCATAGGCTACATGTTTACCAGTTTGGAGGTTTGGAGCCACAGAGCAAGTCTTAGTTTCAGTCCTTTGGGCCTTTGTCCTGTACAGCTGAATGATTTTCTGCTCCATTACACCTGATTCAACTAACCAGCAAAAAAAATCACAAGCTGTGTTAGAATCCGGCCCCACAGGACCTGAAATGACCACTGCTATACCAACCTATATTGCAGTTCAATGCTGTACACTACAACATATTTTTGCTATAATTACAAAATCTAAAAATAGATGCTGTACCATTATAAGTATATTAGATTTTTGAAATGGTATTCAACCTTTTTTGCGTGTAGAATATAAAATAACTTTATATGATCCAATCAGTTTCACAACATAACATTTAAAATATGAAATTCTCATGCTGAGATAAAATGTTTTAACTGCTGGATGTATGCTGTTGATTTAACCTCAGTGCTCAGACCTCAGCCATTCCAAGAAATCAGCCTAACAGAGCTCTATATTTTTCCAACAGAATAATGTTAAAGGTTAACTTCAGTAAATCCAGGAGACAGCAACAGCCTACCAGACAGCAAAGGACACTGAGTGCAGTTTATTAGATGTGTCTTGTCTGTCCTCTAGTGGTCAATAGATAAAAGGACACATTCACTTAAACAGTCAAAATTCCCATTACATGACAATAAAAAAAAACTGACATTTTGTGGATTTCCATGCAAAGATTTCGCTCAAATACCTCATATCTCCAGTAATTGTTACTATTATTATTATTATTATTATTATTATTATTATTATTATTATTTGAGCAACATGCGTCAACATATTTTAAACAAAGTACAGCTGCCGGATTCAGATTATATAAATAAATGAAAAATGGTAAAAATGTATTTACAAGGTTGTAAAATATAATGACTGTTAATACAGCATTATTATTACGCATACAATATGTGAAGCTCTACCATGTGTTTGAAATAACTTCAATTCAAAAATTCGAAAACTTCTACTATTCTATTTTTACCCATGTTATTTTCTGAAAAAAATAAAAATAAAAAAACTAATTCAGCTTCTGTCTGGATTTGTTCATCCAACCTTAAAAAATGACAAATGTCTTTAAGATTCCACAGTATTCCACAGTAACACTTTATTTGAAGTGGTCATCTGTCAATTTAATAAACAGTCGTTTAGACTCTCAGCAACATATTATTCTTTTCGGAAGATTATCAAGAAACATTTAAGATAAGATAATAAAAAAGAATTTTTTGTCTTGCAGTGGGGAAATTCACATTATTACAATAGCAAAGGGATAACAAAGGATTGTAAGACAGTACTAGAAAATAGATAATAGTTACACAGTGCAATATATACAGTATAAACATTTTAAACAATAAGTCCCTCTGAATAACATTATTTACAGATTATTTACAGGTAATTGCACATGAGGAAATGTTGCATATTGTTGTTATGTTATAATGAAAAAAGTGTCCAGTACTGTGTGGAGTTTGTGTGTTTCCATGGTTTGCTGGATGTAGAATCTAACAGCAGCAGAAAGGAAGGACCTCTGTTATCAACCTGAATGGTGTCTAAGGGGCTTCTTAAGACAGAAACGATCCTCTGTATGAGTTTGTTCATTCTCATCCTGTCTGTTGCCAAAACACCACTGCCCCAGCAGACTGCTCCATAAATGACGGCATATCTTTGGCACACACATTGCGGAGTCATCAGAGAACTTCTGGAGGTGACAGGTCTGAGCTGTAAATGAAGTCAGCAGTGTACAGGGTGAAGAGGAACAGAGGTGCAGGTACATTCCCTGATGTGCTCATGTGCTGCTGACTACCTTGTCTGAAAGACAGTTTGACAGGTGACTGTCCACACCAGCATGTTCCGGCTTGTTCTTAAGCAGCCCAGGCTGTATGGTGTTAAAGGCACTTGTGAAGTTGAAGAAGTTTCCAGACTTCTCCAGGTGAGAAAGAGCTCTGTGTAGATGATAGATGACAACATCATCTACATTGATACCATGCTGTTAGGCAAACTAAAGATGATCCATGGATTTGCTCACCAAAGGGTGGAGATGGGTAAGCACCAGCCTGTGATTTCATCAGATGAGAAATCAGCTGTTTAGGTCCTTTGGGTGCTGTGTTTTCAGTACAGGTACCAAACAAGATGTTTCCCACAGCTGTGGTACTCTTCTCAACTTCAGGCTAATATTGTACATGTGCTCAACTAAAACACAGAGCTGATATGCACAGGACTTGATGGGCCTGGCGCTGATGCCATCCATACCTACAGCTTTTCACACCTTGATTTTTCTTAGCTCAATCCTCACCTGGGCCATTGTGAAGGACAGACTGGAACAAGGGGACTGGGTGCTGGAATGTGTGGATGTCCAGGGGGTTGGCTGTGAGCTGAATTATTAAAATAGGAGTGGGGTGTGGGGTAAGGGACAGGTGAGTGATCAAATCTATTGAAGAACAGATTGAGGTTGTTCACCCCACCACCTGGAAATCAGGGTTCTTGTGACCAGAGATGGTTTTAAGTGTTTTTTTTTTTTTTTTTTTTTTATGCTGTAACTGTTCCTCCAGATTGTATTTTTTTCACCTCTCTAATTTTCCATCTCTCTTCTTCTGTACAGCTTTCAGCTCATCCTTTTCACCTGACCTGAAGGGGAGCCTTTATATCAGGATTGTATAAATAAAATGTGTTTTAATATGCTAAATTCAATTTTAATTAATTTGGGGATTAGGTATTTGATTAAGGTTAATGTTAGCGTTAGGATTAGAATCATGAGGAGGATTAGGATTATGTTTTGATGTGAGGTTAAGGTTAGGGTTATGGCTATGAGGAGGGTTTGTAAGGAGTCGCCCGCAATGCCACCGCCCAACTGCCAGGGGGCGCTCGGCGACTGGCAAGACCTGATGAGCCTGATTGGGCCCAGGTGTGGGTTGGTCTATTTAAGCGGCGTGTGCCTTGCCCTCATCGTGGCGTCGTTGGGTTTTTTTTCATCCTGAAATGCTGCCGGTAATTTCCGATATTTTTTCGCTGTCTCAATCTCTCCCTTCTCGAAATGTGGGAAGTGTTTTCTCCTCTTTTTAAAACATTTCTTTTCCCTCTGCTTCTTACAGACTAAAGGAGGCGGAGTGTCTCTCCCCTTCCTCCTTCCAGAAAAGAAAACAAGAAAAGAAAGACTTTAGTTTTCCTTTCTCTCTCTTGAAAGTGTGGTTTATTTTTTCCCCATTTCCCCTCTGCTCGGGGGTCCCTTTACATTTGGGTTCCTTCTCAGTTGAGAAGTAGTTTTCTGTTCTTCCCTCCTGCTCACAGCCCTTCCCCTGGTCTGTGCATGCGGTTTCCCTGGTGACGTCAAAGCTTGCCGAGTTAGAGCGCCCGCCACCGCAGCGTAGTGCGTGAGCTCGCGGGGGTTTCGAATCCCGCGTCTGGCTGTCCTCTTTTTTTGTCCTCTTTGTCTATTTCATTATAAACAAATTTAAACACCTTTCTTTTCCAGTACAGATCACTGGAGCCTTCCTTGCCCCAGCGATCTGATTGTTTAATCCTTTCATTTGTCAGTTCCCCTAAGTTCATAAGCACTCATAAGCCCTGCTTGTTGCATTTGAGTCTAGTTTCAAACAGACCCGCGGTCACAACCCGGGTGGGTTTACAAATTAATTTCCACCTATGTTGTGCCTCGTGACAGGGTTAGGATTAGGTTTTGGATTGATGTTAAGGTTAGGATCAGGGCCAGGATGATTGTCAGGGTTAGGTTTTTGATTAAGGTTAATGTTAACGTTAGGATTAGAGACATGATGAGGGTTAGGATTAGGGTTTGAATTGATTTCAAGGTTTGGATTTGGGTTTTAATGTAAGTAGCATACTAAGTCATGTTAAGTCTTTTTCATGTAAAATAACATATATTGAAGATATTTACCTCAATATATTCAGATGCTTCACTACTGCTAGTGCTCTGATATCTTATTGATGTCTTCCTCTGTTCTGAGTTTATTAACCATATACAAAGGACCACTCAAATGTTACCAACTGTATTAAGAAAAACAAATATAAGTAATTTGTTGTATCTTCTCCATTTTGGAGATTCAATGAACATACTTCACAGTCTGTTTGATAAATTCAAAAAGAATGGGGGTGGAGAATATTACTTTGTATTGGCAAGGACCTAAAACAATGGAAAACTGTCACAGCATGAAAACACCAATGTTAATATAAAGTCTGGAATTTGTAAAAGAAAACTTTTATGCAATCTTTATTTTTATGAAATCGCAACAGTGAGATCTGAAGATGGAGTAAAACACTGCTCTCTAGTGGTCAGGGTTTAAACACAACACATAATGTGCTACTATCTGCCCCAATCTTTAAATGTAAACTTTAATCAAATATGTTACTGTTACTGTTACGCTACTAAATGTGTTGTGTTTTGAGAATCAATATAGTATTATAAAAACAATACGGCAATATTTAAATGTACTGATATTTTGTTACACCGCTGTGCTTGCCAACATATTGGACCAAGTTCACACACAGATGTTCAAATGGGGTCTGGTCACACACATAGCAAAAATGTGACATAATTTTCATATTCATTGAACCATTCAGTGACCTAAAATGGCATTTGATTACAACTACTGTTATCCTAAAGTCATACTTCTCAGAAAGATCTTTCAAGCCATGCTGGGTATGTACCACACCTCTGGTGTAGAATATGGTGAATATGTTGATCTGACCTTATCATATTTTTCCACATCTCTGTAATCAGCTCCTGTGGTTTGAACAGTTCTTAATGGCAGCCTGATTATGGCCTGCATTGACATTTTATGTTTATAAGGAACAACACCTTCTTTACTTAATTACATACCACACTACACAAGAACTACGCTCACTGAAAGGACCACAATCCAGGCTTTTTTGCTGATCTGTTTCTCATAGATGGAACCTTTTATCACTGTTGATTTTGAAACACTGATTTTGAAACAAGTGACATTGCTGTGAGAATTTGACTGAATTAATGGCTAAGTGGTGTTGGATTAGTTCTGGATCAAAGAAGCCAATCCACCTCATTCGAAAGGAATCTTTTATTTTAAATTATGCATTTCTGAAGTCTAAAGGTTTATTTAAAAACAAATGAACACACTGGACTCTTAATGAAATGCAATTGATATTTATTCAAAGAAAAACAGAGAACAGTAAGAAACTATGTACATATTTACAAAAGAAATAAGAATGAAATGTCCAATGAGACATTGGACATGAGTTCAGTGACTTGTCTTCTGCCTCTTAGGCTGCCGAGGCCATGGCTCCCCACTGATGTCCACTTTAATTTCAGGGGCTTTTTGTTACTGTGTAGCTCCTAAGAAACTGGTGGTGATATCGCAATGGCCATCTTCTTGTGGGGTCACAGTCACTGTGGGACTGGAGAGCTTCTGCCAGAGCTGCTGCTTGATCCTACAGCCCAGTTACAGACTGTAGGGCCTCTGCATTCCATCTAGACATGTAAACATGGGGTCCAACACAGAATGAAAGATGAGCTGGTACTTATACACTGCGAGCCCGTTGATCAGTATAGGGGCATCAGGTGTGCTGTCAGGTTCAGTAGACACAAGCACAGGGGCTTGAGGTTCCTCCACAGTAGGAAAGAATGTGATTGAAGAGCTTTCTTTCTCCTTCATGGACACAGGTGTTCCATTCCTGATGCCTAAGATGGAGGTCTTCAATTCATAATCACAGAAGTGATTAGACAGCTTTGTCTTCTGCCTTAGACTGTAATGGCCCTCCTGTAACAACATGAATGTTTGTTGAAACTGAACTAATTCTCAGTAAATCATGTTTATATTTGTACAGTACTTTAATAAAATCATTAAAAACTCACCTTGTCCATTATTAAACAGGATCACAACAAGATGAGCAGAGAAGTTCATAAAATGCTGCTGTAATCAGAGCATTTTAAGTTTCTGTCTCCAGTTTGTTTTGAGTTGAATCTGAACTATGGGATCTCCTCTTTAGACTAACCTGACCAGAGAGAGCAAAGAGGTATAGAAAACAATAGGACACCCCATGAAACCTAAAACATGTTTAAAACATGTTTAATCACACAAATTTGACCTTCATTTAAACAATGCAAATATAATAGTAAACATTCAAATATTTATTTAAACAATGCTGAGAGATGGAAGTGATTTTAACTCAATACAAGTGAATAAATACCGTTAAAACCATTTAGAAAATGTAATAAAAATTGTTTCATTTTGAGGGAAAAGTTGACCAACCCATGTTGGTGTTATTCAAAACTAGAGAGAGCAGTACCTGTAGACACTCTGACTGCAGCTCAGTAGTGCTTGGATTGGCTGTTTTGGATTGTTATGATCAAAAGCAATTTCTAACTTTTCCTGCGTGAAAAAGAATAAGGTGTAGATAAGATCACACTGATGTTGAGGAAAGTAGATAACCAGAGGATGCAGATGAACCAGTAGTCAGATGGCTCAGTTGGTTTATGACTAATTGGGGGGTTACAGTGCCTTTCATAAGGCCACTGCGACGTCACCTAGTAACAGACAGAATTCTACAGAGCTAATTTCTTTGACTTCATTGGCTGTCCAGTGTACATGACTGTATGTATACACACACACACACACACACACACACACACACACACACACACACACATAGTGCTGTTAAAAACTATTTGCCCCCCTGAGGAGGTTCTCTGTTACTGCACATTTGTCACTGAATTCTTTTAGACTTTCTATCAAAATCTTTCATTCAAAAAAGTCCATATTAACAATCAGAAAACACACATTTATTATTCTGAGAAAGAAAGTTAAGAGAACAGTTCCCTGTGATGCTCCCAGGTTGCTGATCACCGTTTCAGAAGTGTGGTCCCTCAGTATACCCACATTCCCCTACAGGGGATCCAGTGCTTGTTGAATTGGGGAGAGGCAGGTGTTCCATGGGTTTCGTGATTTTAGATATTAAAGCAATCATCTTATTAAAGTTATTAGGCTTGGTGGGTCACACGTTCTTTGGCTCTGGAACCAGGCATGATGTCTTCCAAAGACTTTTGACTTTTCTTATGAAATGTAGAGAAGAGAGTTAAAAAGTATTAACTGTGATCCTGTTATGTGAATGGCACAGTTGTCTTGAACATCCTGCTCTTGGAGCTCTATCTTCCTGCAGACTTTAGATTCAACTAGTCCAGCCCACCTGAACTAATTACTGTCTTCTGATGTACTTGATTGACTTAATGGGGTGTTAGATTTTGGTTGGAACAGTTGGTCAGAGTTGAAACCTGCAGGAAGGTAGCTTTTCTGGAGCAGGGTTGGTGGAAGCACTGAGCAAAAGCACAGAGTAGGAAGCACTGAGCAGGAAACATTGAGCAGGGAGCACTGTGTAGGAAGTATTGAGCAGAAGCACTGAGCAGGAAGCACCGAATTGGCTTTCTTCTGTCTAAGTGGGCAGGATAGCTCTCCTTCTTCTTCATCACTCAATGCTGGTATGATGCTATTCAATAAGGAAAATTGCTAATGTAACATTAATATATAGTTAGAGCACTCCACTAAATGCATTCAGCTGTCCAAAGAATGTCTCTCTTGAGATGGCCCTCAGCTGGTCTGTCACATTCTGCATGATGTTTTTTTCTGCACTGAAATCTGGTCATTTTCAGAAGTATTTTCAGCTTAGAGAAAAGCCAGAAGATATTTTCGGATTGTAGGGATCCTCATGAAGCACAGGTGCATCTTTGGCCAGGAAACTCTTGTATCAAATGTGAAGGATGGGTGGGTGCATTATTGTGATGGACCTGCCAACTGCCATCCAATGCAGTAGCACTTTTCATGTTTTTCTGTCAGTTTGTCAAAAAACGAAAATCCGATAGAACTCACATACACTTCCTCACTCATCAGTGGTCTGCCGGCGACTGCCAGCTTCTGCTGTTAGGACAAAACTTCAAGCATATGCATTAGAATCACCTACTCAATTGCACCAAACTACACATCCCTAGCTACATTTGTTTATGCACCAAACATTATGGTTGGATATTTTTTACCACACATATTATATACTGTATTGTATTTTTAATAGATTCAGTGTGTTATCAGCCACCTCCAGTAGCTGTAGCCTTACTCCCTCACCACTTATGCTGTCTTTACACTCCTATTCACACCCCTATCCCCCACAGACATTATCCACAATTGCTCAACCACCTCTAGAGGTGACAACCTGTACAGACACAGGGTGTGTGCCACTTGGCTGAGTGGGATTCGTCAGTGTCTCTTTAACCTGAATCTGAAGAAAGAGCAAGTGGCTACGCTTCGGAAGACACCCTGCTAAGCCTGGTGCTGCTACAGCGAAGGTTGGCCCCTTTCTGGACCCCCTGAAGTTTGCTTATCCACAGCTGGTTTGTGTGGATGATGCAGTAATCTATCAATTGCAGAATGCACACTCGCATCTGGACCAGAAATGTACATAGGACCCACAGTGAAAATCCCTTTCTTTGACTCCCCAAATGCATTTAACACCATCCATCTCTACAAATATTTGGGTGTCCTGTTTGACAACAAATTGGACTGGAGGGCCAACACTGAGGCTGTGTACAAGAAAGGGCTGAGTAGGCTCTACTTTCTGTGGAAGCTCAAGTCCTTCAATTTGTACAGCAAAATATTGGCCATCTTTAATCAGTCTGTTGTTGCAGGTGCTGTCTTCTTTCCAGCAGTCTGTTGGGGAGGTTGCATCCAATCTGGAGATACAAAGAAGCCGAACAAGCTGATCAAGAAGGTTGGCTCTGTTCTTGGATGCTCACTGGAGCGCTTTGAGGTGGTGGTGGAAAAGGGGACACTGAACTGATAGTGTTACTTACTGGTCAGTCAGTCAGCGGAGTGCTTTCAGACTCATTTAGTGCTGCTGTAGAAAGCAGTGGTACAGGAAGTTGGTTGTACCAACAGTGATCACACTGTACAACTCTTCACTGTGGAACATTATTACACTTTGAGCCACTAACAAGACAGGATCGGTAAATATGGATGGACCTTATTACTCCTATCCAGTTATTATTACTCTGCACTGACACTGTACATATGTACATAACAGAGAGACTCAATAGCTAGACATTACTCTTCTATTAATCTCTTTGCATACACAATATTCAGATCTTCTGCATATTACACTATACATATTACACTATGCATGGTGTGTGTGTGTGTGTATGTGTATATATATATATATATATATATATATATATATATATATATATACACACACACATACACACACATATGGGGGTGAGAGACTTATAATGAATTCAGCATGTTTGCTGAGTTCAGAGCTTTGGAGTAAAATAGTGTGCTGAATATTTATTTGCCAAGTTGAGATGAGTATGGTTGCTGTAAACAGAAGTCATCAGGACTTTGTCCATATCTATTAGGTCCATCACTTGAGTGCAGAGGACATGTGACAGGGCCACAGCCCAGCTTCATCCATCACACTCGGGAGCTGCTGTTGTCCACGTGCCAAAATCCTGAAGCATTTCTGCTGCATGCACAAGAAATACTAAAACCGCTATGCTGATTGAGATTCAGGTGTTGGCCTTCACCTGCATATTTAGCATTTAAACATGGAGAGAGCGGCAGAATAAGCCATGACCCTGTCAAGGACGTTGTTTTGGTGTGTGTGTGTGTGTGTGGGTGGGGGGGGACATGGTTTGCATGCACAGATATTTTAGATGAGGTTCTAAATCCAATCAGATGTATTATCTGTAATCAGTTTCAACACTGTCTCCTCTGAAGAAGCATGCATCGTACATATTGTCATCTGTAATAGCAAAGTGTCTCCACTAGAGAGCAGTGTAGCATTTTGTTCCTTTCTGTATTTTGATTGATTAAACTACTACAAGTCTGTGAAGTTCTCGTCTGCACTTTGTGTGTGAGTTGAAAAAAGGTTCGTTTACGCTTTAGTATGTGTATCAACTATGAATTTGTCTTTATTTGAAACATACATATGAACATAATTTAAATATTTGTATAATTTTTACCATATTTTGATCGTCACAATTCTACACATAGTTTATTTGAAATCATTGCAACAACAACAACAACAACAAAAACATACAAACAAACAAACAAATATATCACATGTAAATAAGTATTCACAGCCTTTGGCATGACACTCAAAATTGAGCTCAGGTACACCTTGTTTCCATTGATCATCTTTGAGATGTTTCTGCAGCTTTATTAGACACCTGTAATAAATTTGGTTGATTGGACATGATTTGGAAAAGCACATAAGGTCCCATAGTTGACAGTGCATGCCAGAGCACAAACCAAGCCATGAAGTCTAAGGAATTTGTCTGTAGACCTCAGAGACAGGATTGTATTAAGACACAGATCTGGGGAAGGGTGCAGAAAAAAATTCTGCTACATTGAACATTGGTCCCAATGAGCTTAGTGGCCTTCATCATCCATAAATGGAAGAAGTTTGGCCACCCAGTGAGTGATCATGGAAGGATGGCCTTAGTCAGGGAGGTGACCAAGAACCCAATGGTCACTCTGACAATGGTGTTGCTCTGTGGAGAGAGGAGAACTTTACAGAAGGTTAACAGTTTCTGCAGCACTGTAGACACTTTAGCACATGTATGGTTCAGTTGCAAGATGGAAGCCACTCTCAGACAGTGAGAAACCAAAAGATTGATCTTTTTGGACTGAACACCAAGAATAATGTCTGGAGGAAACCAGGTTCTGCTCATCAGTGAAGCATTGTGGTGGCAGCATCATACTGTAGGGATAATTTTCTGCAGCAGGGGCTGGGCGAGTAGTCGGAGTTTAGGGAAGGATGAATGCAGCAACGTACAGAGACATCCTTGATGATAACCTGGTTCAGTGTGTTCTGGACTGTACATTCCCTTGAGTAGCCCAGCCAGAGCCCACACTAGAACCCGATTGAACATATCTAGAGATATCTTAAAATGGTGTGTCAGTGCTCCCCATCCAATTGATGGTTAAGAGCTTAGGAGCTTAAGCTTAAGAGGTTCTGCAAAGAAGAATGGCAGAAACTTCCCAAAAACAGGTGCGCCAAGCTTGGAGCATCATATTTAAGGCATATTTTAGGCTGTAATTGCTGCCACTGGTGCTTCAACAAAGTATTGAGGAAATCTATCACTGCCTGCAAAAACATTTCCATTGCGTTCATGTTACATTTGCATGTTGGTCTATTCAGTATGTGTACAGTGAATAGCATAGCTTTAACCCACTAAGTAGTTCAAATACTAATTTTAAATAATGATTTGTGTAGAAGTAAAAAGGACCTTTCTCTCAATTTTGTAAGTTGATTGTGACTTTATTATTTATTAAACTTACTACATGGAACTTACTTACACTAAATGTTAACTGAAGCCATAGCTGAATAATAAATGAATGAGGTGAATGTCCTAGAATTTCCTAGTAGAAGTTAAATACAGAAAATAATACTTGTGTAACAGATTATCCATAACCAGTGACTACCCACCTGTGCAGGTTCATGTGCCATTCTGGAATCTTAAGCAAGGTGGGTGTCCTGATGAGTTTTCTAACATTTACAATGTCTTAATAAGAAAGCAATCAAAGAGGTGATTTTGTCAGATTTCATTTGGGAATTTGAAAGGACAACTACTCCCTTTTCATGAGGATCAAATCCAAAACTGGCAAAGTAAATAATGCACTTTTCTTTTTTAATGAGAAATCAATACCTCATTTGCTCATCTGATTAATTTTGCCAACTGTTCAATGTCACTTAGTGGCACCATTCGCCAACACGACAACAAATCAACCGAACAGTTTTAATAAAAACACAGACAAAAGCTAATTCCACCCAATCTGTCCACAGGCCTGAGGCTGAAAGAGCTGATTGTTGTGGTTTAAGGCAGAGATTGTGATAGAGATGCCTAAAATAAGACTTTAGACAGATAAAGACTGCCATTAGAAGCACAGGTGTGAAATGACCTCTAAATACCAACTCACAGGGATCGTAAGTTAGTTCCAAGTGTTTAAAATTCAAGGTTATGCAGCCTATAAGTCACAGAATATCACAGCCCAATCTGAATGCTAATAAGCCTATAGCTATAGCAATTTGTGTTATACTCTGCTAATCAAATAGTACATGCGTCTTTGGGAACTGAGTGCTTAACATTGACTTGAGTTGTCAATTTCTCACAGATTACCGAAGATGAAACTTGTGAGCTGAACGACTGAAGCAGGTGGAAAAAAAGCACAAGGTGATTGTTGAAGGAGCAGCGAGTAGCTCATGCCTGAGGTGCCCTCTCTGCATTTCAAACACAGCTTTGGCCACACTCCCCATCTCTTGGCCTAATAGAAAGTTGGGGTAATGGAGCCATCAGGAAGACTGAGGAGCTCATTATTTGTTTTATGGAGCTTTCTTTAGCACCACAGCTTTCTTTTTATGATGGCGCTTCCATCTGTTTAATGTCCAATATGAGTGAAGCAACAGCCACACACTATTACTTGGTGTGATGATCATAGTAATATGATTCATGCACTATATAACACAGAAACTGTTAGTTGTGTAAGATAATGGTATTGTATGTAATTGGCTGCTCAGTGGTGAAAAAAACTAAATTATAATAAAGTTAATATATACATTAATGGAAAATAATGGATTTCCATTGATACATCTAAATTTTTGCTTGATTGGCTTGGATATTCAGTGTCCTCCATATGTTTGGTACATTTTTCATTTTACTTACCACTGGAGTTTTTAATTTGTACTCAGCAGGTTTGAATCTGATGTGTGTTTGTGGATTTGATCTTCATCAGCTACATCATCTTCTTTTCCACTTGATTCACTTCAGGGTCACAGTGGCAAGAGAGTTAACACAGTAGGCCAGGCACTCCTGTCCTAGACAAGAAGTAGGAACACAGCCCTCTTTTCAGATTTTGATAAAGGGTATTTTTATTCATCTTAAATTTTACATTACAAATTTGAGCCCTAACACTGAAAAGCATTTTAATGTTCAGGACACAGGGCTTCCCAGGTTCATAAGAGCAGCATCAGGACTTGATTCTAGGTTTTTGTTAAGTTTTACAGCATGCTTTTGCTGTTTGTCATCATTTCAATTTCCACATCAGTGTTAATTTACCAGAGTAAGCCAATAAGATAATTTTCATCTACATTCCCTGGGCAATGAATGTGACATTGAAAATCAAGAAGATCCTCAAAAGAGTGAGAAAAACGAATGAAACTGTTAGGCTTAGGCTTACCCAAACCATCTGTTTGTAGCATTATTAAGATGAAAGAGAGAATCGGCAAACTTAATAAAACATGCCATTATGGTGAGCACTGAATTTATTTACTGAAATACACACTGACCAAACACTTTATCATATGATACATATAGTCATTTAATAATGTAATCAGCCAATCATGTGGCAGCAATGCATTGCATAAAATCATACAGGTACAGGCCAGCAGTTTTAGATAATATTCAATTTAACCTTCAGAATGGGGATGATGTGTAACTGTAACTGTTAAGCAGAACAGTCTACAGAATTTATATCTTTGTTGATTAGAGAGGTTAAGAATGACAAGATGGATTCAAGCTGGCAGAAATGGATGAGCTACGATACATCAGATTCCACCTCTGTCTGAAGAGAAAATTGTGGCTATGGTTTTGTCCAAAAAAAAAAAAAAGGAACGTAGAAGACAGTAAAAACAGTCTGATCTGATTATCCTCACTTTCTGCTCAGGAACATAGATGTGATAGATTATACTATGATAGACAGATTTGATCATAGTATGACCAAATTGGACAGGACTCAACCTGTCTTGTGTCTCCCATCAAAAAAACATTTCTGTTTCTTTACCAACAAAGCATTATAAATTATAAAGCTGAAAATATTATTTTTATAGCTCACTTTTTAAGATGAATCTGGTAATTCGTCATCAGACACATATCATCTAGTAATTATTAATGTCTTATAACCATAAATGTCCCTCATGAATTCTCTCTCAAACTGTGATGTGCTAATACGTTTGGCCTAATATGTTAGGACAATGGCCTAATGCAAAAGCCTGACCTGGCTCTTATTGGCAGGACTGGACTGTTCAGCATGTCTCAAACCTGCTCATGAGTTTGCATGGTTTAGCATGAGCATGAGCAAGTCCAGTAATCCAAAACAAAAAAAAAAGGGCATCTGCAACACCAAGCACCTCAAATCTCTGAGGCTGCCCTACATAGGCCAAACTTTATCCCACCTGATAGCCTTCTCATCTCTGTTCCTGTGCCACTGCCTAGCATTTCTTCCTATTGGGGTCAAGCAATATGAGGCAGCAGCAATTTTTAGCTGGCGCAATAATCTTAGACCCACCGGAATAGAGCAGGAAATAAGAGCGATTATAAAGCTGTCTTCATGAGGGACCTCTGTCGGATGCCCTTTTGATAATGTTATAAATGTAATAAATGTCACACAAAAGCCTTTGATGGATGTCAACCTTTGGGGGATGGATGAGAGTAGAACCACTTTTGCAGCTGAAGTTGACTTTTTCGGTGGACTTCAACAGAGTGCAGGAGGAATTTGATTGTCTGGATGATGGCATGTCCATGAGCTAATGCAACTTATGAAACAACACCAGTACTTCGGCCAGTCTGCTTTGCTGGCTCAGGCTGTGAAATGTACCCTTTGGTAAGAGACAACATTTCCAGATTTTACAGCCAAATTTGAAAAAGAGAGAGAAAGAGATCATTTTGATGCTGGACCATAATAAAATCTCCTCAAATGTGACCAGACATTATTCCTTACTTCACACCAGACTGTCAGTTGGAGTGGAATGTTGCCCTGAAAGCCTATGAATGCTTTAAAAGCAGAAAGTAATGGCAATGAGTGGCATCTCTGCAGGTCATGGCAAAACTGTGAGGAAACTTGCAGTCCTTTTTGGCACAATAGGACATTTTTGACAGACTGCAGCGTTGAATGGACTTCATCACAGATACTGATGTTTTTCCAGTTTTGATTTTTTGAGGTACTACCAGTGCGTGACCTTTATTGTTTAGGCAGAATGTCAGTAAGGAAGTGATTAAAGATAGTGTTAAAACAAAGGATAAAGGATGTATATACACTATAGTGCCTTGTGAAAGTAGTCACCCCCTCTTCACATTTTTCTACATCACAACCTGGGATTAGCATCAATTTGTTTACAGAAAATGCTTACAACTTTGAACATTTGATTTTTTTATTGTGAAGCACACAACAATAGGACATCATAACAGAACAATTCAGTGTACATAACTATTCTACCCTTCTAAAGTCAGTACTTTGTAGAGCCCAGTTTTGCATCAATTGCAGCTTCAAGTCACTTTGGATAAGATTGTATGAGCTTGCCACATCTTGCCATTGGGATTTCGGTCCATTCCTCAAGGCAAAACTTCTCAAGACTGTGTGTGTGTGTGTGTGTGTGTGTGTGTGTGTGAGAATGAATAAGGGTGCACCATGCAGTATGTTTGTGATGAGGTGGGGAGTTGGGAATGACGTAGGATGTGATCATCCAACATTCTGATTGTTGTTGAATCAAATCAAAATGAATCAATCAAATCCTCACAACAATTCTGCAAATTCTAGCAGTAAGCATTCAGTGGACAGCAGAGACAGTTACCCCAGCAAGTTACTCTTTTTTAATACCCTTGATTTCAATAGAAACAAAGAATGAGCAAGTGACCCAAAACTTTTGTCCATATAGTGTATCATGAATGCCTTGAATACCTGAATTCCCTGTTTTGTTCTGTGTAGCCCAGGCTTCAAATAATCTGTCTGTATTTTCTTTTCTCCTTGCTGTTGAACTTCCATATAAGCTTGTACTTCATTGCCTTTTGCGCAGTTCCTCTTTATCTGTCTTCTGGGCCATTCTGTCAAAGTACTGAGCAGTACGCAACTCAGATTTGACTGTATAGCACCTTTTGATGTCTTTCCCTGAAACTCTGGCATTAATCTGACAAGCAGCACATTTCCCTACAGTGTGTCTGATAACAGTCAGTGTACACAATACATGACTTTAAGATAAAATGTCTTTCCAGTCTGGAGTCCTGATGAAAGCTGGAGTGATAGGCCAGGGCTGCTTTCCCCTGACTGTCTTTCCCAGCCCACTACACATGGCAATAGCCATGTTAACACTAAAGCTTCATGCAGTCAAAGCATTACATTTATTTCTGAAAATCTTCTTTTTTTATTTAAACCATGTCTCCCATTGACATTGAAAGAGAAAAGAAATTACTTCTGGGATCAGTGCTTTCTGCTTAGCTTGCATTACTGGGGTTGAATTTGATGTGCTACATTAGACAATGGGATTGAGCAGCTCCCTTAGAGCTGGTCTATGGACAGAAAAGGAATACAAAAGAACCTTGCTTTCCTTGCTCCTCACCCTCCCCACCCTTCCATTTTTTCTTGAGGTCTTTTTGAGGTCTCTTTGCTCCAGAACTCTGTCTCACGCTCCCAAAGCGAGTGCTGGTCTGTCAGAGGCACTTTCATGTTGTCTTCTGCTCAACCTCATATTGGAGCCTTCTCAGAAGAGCATTGGTTTTTCACAGACCTGGGCAAAATACACTGAAATGTACTCTAAACTAAAGCCCCCTGGCCCAGTCTGCTTTTTTCTTCCATCACAATGACTCAACCTGGTCACTGGTGGCAAAGGTCACACACATGTTGAATTCAATACTGCAGTTGACTTCTGGTATGCCACTGTGGAATTAAAGTGAATCTGATTGCGAACCAGTGGCAGCAAAATAGTCCAACCCGCTTCCTATATCTGCAGGATTTGTTGCAATAAAATTGCAGTTTCCAACTTGATGGTAGATTGGTGGTACAAGTCCAGGCTATAACTTGGTCTGCAAATCAAGGAAATCCCTATATTGGAGCTATGAGAAAGCTTACTGTTGAAGTCCTTTGGTGTGAGTGGAGAGGCAGGCTGATCGAGAGAATAGAATGAGCAACAGTCTCTTTAATTTGTGTTCTTGATGAGAGATGTAGAGCCAAGGGTATCAATTTGCATGCGGATGGGGGCAAGTTTCTACTAGTACTTTGGGAGGAAAGAAATTAAAATTTAAGAGAACTCATTTGCATAATCTTCATTTGCATAAGTAAAATTTGCTCATTCTGATGTGCCCTATCTGAGCCTACATCTCCGAACAAGAGTAGCATTTTAAATATATAAACAACACAAAAGGCATGAAGCTGATATTCCACCTTAAAACAGTGCCCTGGTAATATGTGCACCATTTGAGGCTGAATGGAAAATTGCTGTTAAAGAAGCTGGAGACTAACTTCAGTTAGCTGTATTCGTTTACAGTGTGATGCATCACCACATTTTGAATTTGCAATCAGAAATGTTATACTGAACGTATGTGACAAAATTGTTAAATTATCAGAGGTACAGACAGAAAAACTTCTGCACTGTATGATGAGGGAAATGGCATGTACAGTACTAAAACAAGCAAGTGTGGGCCAAATTTTCACCAGTTAACACATGTAGCCCTGTTTCATTAGTACACACTGTTTGCTGGGGGAAGCAGGTTAGATTATCTAGTGCAGGGGTCAGCAACCTTTAACACCCAAAGAGCCATTTGGACCTAGTTTCCACAAAAAATGAAACACTGGGAGCCGCAAACACTTTTCGACAACTAAAATGAAAACAACACTGTATATATTGCCTTTTGTTACCCTTACACTTTGTATAAACAACTATAGTGTGTTGCTTATGAAATCCATGAAGTGCTACAGAGAAAAATAAATTTTATTTTATTTTATAATTAACACATTTTGAACATTTTGAATTCTTGAAAAAACAATAACAAAAAAGCAATAGGCCAAGTTGAAGGTCACTTTCAAATGAATTAAAAAGCTGAACTTGAATCATCCATGTAGCTAACAAGACCAAAAAAGTGCTGTATCATCCTTATATGATGGCTTTCGGAGTGTGTAGTGGGTCCTTGACCTGAATTTAAATAATAAATTGGGGAAAAAAGCACTATGAACAATGAAAAATAAATACTTGCAAAATATCTGTATAAATATTTCTTTGAGCTGGTTAACCTCTGAACAGAGCGTCTGCAGATCTGGGCTGTACGAAGCCACTTTCAACTTTACAGGACTGTAAGCTGTGTCTGTGAGTGGGGTTTTTAACATAGTTCATGGTGGAGAACAACTGATCACATACAGTATATTTGTGGATCCGAAGATCAACAGGACTCCAAATGCATATTTCTTCATGTTTATGTAGGTGTTGGGGATGGCCATGTTTCTTCAGGTTCTCAGTATCACTCACACATTTGTGATTCTGAACAAGAATGGCCTTCTGATGGTCAAGATCTTCAAGATCCTCTGTGAAGTGTTCGGACACCCACATATCTCTGTCAGCTGTGTCAGCCAGCTCCAGCTCCAACTCTAGCTCTAGCTTCAGTTCCAGCTTCAGATCCATCTCCAGATCCATCTCCAGATCCAGCTCCAACTCCAGTTCCATCTCCAGATCCAGCTCCAGATCCAGCATGGATTAAAGGGTTAAAGATGGAGGCCAAACATAGACTGTTTATAGACTGGATTATTAAGTCACATTAAGTTTGTATTTCATTTAAAGGAAATATGCATGATTTCAATCCAAAGGGCTTTAACATGTTAATTGGTGAAAGTTTACAGCAGCTAGCTGGCTGATACAAACCTACGGTCCTCTTGTCGGTCACTGTAATTCTGTACAAACAATATAACAAAATAACTGTTGCTAGTTTTTTTTTTTTTACTTCATTATGTTTTGTTAGCTGTATTTTGACCATTGTGTTTTGCGGTGTCTGTTTGGACGCTGTATTTTGGAAGCAGTGTTTCATGTTTTCGTCTACAAATTATCTCGTTTTTTTAGGGTTTCTAAAAGGAGGGATGTGTTTGTCATGCAGCAGTCATTTTCTAGAACCAAGCTCATATCCTTTTAAATAATATAAACGTTTCAGGTGGGGGTCCATACCAATATTGAGACCAAACCTACACCCTTTGGCAGAACAGCACAGGAACATGGAGAATGGATGAAGAATGCCAAAGAAAATTCTCCACACAAGGAGCCCTGGAGAACACTAGATTTGGAAAATACATGAAGAACAGCCAAGAAATGCAGGTGTTTGAGAATGAATGAAGAACCCCTGAGAGGTTCTGGTGTTTCAGAGAGAATGAAAACCTAACAAGGTGCCGCAAACAGGCCTAGCTCTCAACAACAATGAAAAGCTTCAATAAGAGCAGAGGCAACCCTTCCCACCAGCTCTTGGGTGCACTCTGCTAAAACATTGCTTCTGGTAATGACTCTACTATATGAGACAGTGATTTCGGGTTTGGTGTGTGAGATTGTTTCTCTCCATACATGTCAGTGTGTGTGTGTGTGTGTGTGTGTGTGTGTACTGCAGTTTGTCTTCAACATGCTTGATGAATAATTCAAACAGTTCTGTCCTGCCCATTAACTGTGTCCGCCCCCTTTCACTGAGGCTATTAATGTTTAATGTCTTCACATGAATGTATGTGCATTGTCTTTGTGAGGGCTAGTTGTACACTGTAGGGTACAACAATTGGCACATGGAAAGTTTTATGATCCTGCAGAATGATGCATTCTTGTGTTCAGTGTGCATGGCAGTATATTGCTAAACATACCCACAGATTCAAGTAATAATTCATTACTTTTGATTCCTTTTCTTCTTTTTAGAAATATTAATTTGATATTTCAAACAGACATTTACTATGATTTTCCTAGTTGTCCCAAGCACCTGAACTTGAGATAAGGGAGGCAATGGGGAGCTGGAGGGCGTGAAGCTATTTAATGCAATGGTGTATTGGATGTGAGGTATTATATAGGGTGGGGTGAGATTAGGGTGTAGACTATCACTCAGAAAAACGCCAAAACCTCAGAGTTATCTGTCCAAAACACACTGTTCCATATGTCCAGGACTTTGGGCAGGTACACTCAGTCAAGCTCTACACTTGGCTCTTTTCCTGAAATTTTTTATTAACCTAATTAGTTTTTAAACTGTAGAAATAGTAAACAATAGAGGGTAGTTATTCCTGCAAGTAGAGGGTTTAGATTAAAAAGAAAAAAATTAACCATGATTATGGTTGATGTACTTTCAGGCCAACTGCTTTGGCTTTAGTTGGGTTGCAGGGAGCAACAGGGGTTGTTGTTCAGGTGGAGCTATATTTGGGAACTTGTCCGGGTGAACTCCTTCATACTCAGGTGTTTGGCTCGAGAACAGAGAATGCCTCGTGCACCACACTGAGGTATTTGTTATGTCTGGTGTGTCAATAAAGCAGTTTGAGGAAGGCTATCTTTGCCTGCTTGTTTTCTTTGTCCTGGCCTTGTCTTCTCCCACACTCACTCTTTTTCCTTTCGTTCTGCTCCTTTGCTGCATATCTTTCAGCACTACTTCTTGGACTCTTCTATATACTCCTTTTTTGTTACCAGGGTAACGTGAGGCAACATAAAAAAGAAGAGATCAGCGTAGTGCTTGAATGGTAATTGCAAGAGAAGGGAACATGTGGTCATGCTGATTGCGTACTAATAGGCCTACGTCTAGGGCTATTTTAGAAACTCTCTGAAATTGAGCCTTTTTAAAGAAATGGGCCCCTTCTTTAACAAAGCGAAGTACATCATTAAACATGAGTTACAGACTGAGCTGGTGGATGTGGAAGTTCTATTGAAGCTCTTACTCTAAATAATTAACCCAATGCCATTTTGTTGGGAATGTTGAAAGTAAAATGCTTTGGATTTCAAATATGGTTGATAACATTGTGTGTTTTTTAGTATTTAAAGCAGAACCATATTGACTTTGTTGGCGATGGGGTGGTTCTTATTTGACTACTGTAGTGGTAGTATCAACCATACCTTTAGAAATGTTTGTCAGCTTTCAAGCCCTTGGTCTCCCCTGAAATAAATTATGTGTTGGACTAAATTCATGCTTTGTGAGGAGAGCAAAAAGGCTGCCATTTCATCAAACCTGAGAAAAAAATTCATAGGGAAGACTTTGAAGATTAATGGGACCCTGATTGCTGTGTTTTTTTTTTATGGGGAGAACTTCTGAAGGAACCGTAGACACATGTCTGAAAGCATTTAAAAAAAATGATAAGACGTTTATCTGGTTATCCCCTGCTGACTGCTAGCTATCTCCAGATACCTGCAGTCTGTGAAAGTGTGTATCCTTGTCTGTTGCCCCCTCAGTATGACTTAATTTCCAACCCCCCCCCAAATCGTCTTCTTCTTTTTCTTTCAGCTTCTCAGTGCATAAAGCCTAATTGATCTCCCAGATAATAAAGAGGAATCCCAGGGCCTGTGCTATGCCTTTATTTTGATCCAGCGGGGGAAAAAGCAAGAGGGTTTTATGAGTGCAGCTCTAATTATCGTGCAGCGATATCATTAAAAAGATAACAGCAACAAAGGCAGGAAAGATAAACCTGTCACATAACAGGGATGGGGAAGGAAGGTCAAAGGTGTGATGGAGATAAGAGGGAAATAAGACTTAAACAGTGTTTCACATGTGTTAATAAAAACAAATCTCTTGGATAAGGGCATCTAGTGTGTGTGTGTTTGAATGAAGGAGACTATGTGTGAGATATTGTGCTGAATAAATGGTGGTTTCATGCACATAGTAGATGAAAGTGAATGGTGGTCAGCCCTGTTGCTTTGTGCTGATGGTCAATAACACAGTAGTCATAAGTCTGTAATGGTTCATATAGCCACAGGCTTTAGTTGTGTCCAGGTCCTATCCGTCATGCTTTAAATGGGCTACAGCTGTGCTCAGGGCCCCCTGGATGGGATTCCTTTATCATTTTTCGAAGCAAAGGAGGCCTCAGAGAGAGAGAGAGAGTGGATGATTCACTGTATTAGAAGCATGGTGGTGGTTGTTTTCCATGGTACAGCTTGTACCATTAATGATCCATGAGGATATCTGCAATACAGTTCCTGCAAAAACTGTACTAAATCTAGTTTGACCCTAGCATATATGCGCAAATTCCTGACTACCCAAATATACAGAAATCAAACAATTTGAACGTGTGGTTGATAGCTGTTAAACAACCAGTGTAATTTTATTACCTGAATCCACAGCCCAACCTAAACCTAACCCCAGTCTTTACCATAAACCCAATCATAATAGAATTTATGTTACAGTGCATAAAGTTATATCCAGTTTTTATTTTTTTCAGAAACTTCATATCAGAGAAATGTAACATTTGGCGGTTTTGTTGTTTCTTCAAGTCCGTGGCAAGTTGGCTTAGATCTAAAGATACTGAAACTCAAAGTAGGAGTTTGAGTTTTAATGAGATTTCCAGTTTTGTCAGTAAGGTCATTTGTGTGCCAGTAAATGTAACATGGAAATATATTTTTGCCATTATGTTGGGGTTCTGCACACCTGTCACCACTTTTTACCTCATCAGGATGCATGAAGAATGATCACACATTACATTGGTGTTTTATTTATTTTTATTTCTATATCGTTTGATAACATTTAACAGTTTACTGAAGCAGGAGTGCTAACTGTTATTCAAAAATAATGCAAATTAAGTAATTTATCTCAGAAAACAACCAATCTGAGTCAGTTTAATGTCAGCAATGTGAAACAGAGACATGTCATCTACAAAATATTAATTATGGAAATGACACAGTACTGATGTATTTTCTTATTTATAAAAAGGTTATGCTTTTATACAAGGCCAAGAGTACAAGCCAGCACAATTCCACAAACTATTTATATTTTCCTCATGAAGGTGTTAATGGTTGAGTCATTGTTTGTTTTTGTTCAAGGAAAAAATATACATTAATGCTTTGAATGAAGCTGACTGCATGTTCAGTTCACACAGTTACACATATGTTCACACAGTTCTTCTACTCTTGAATGTTTGACATATACTGATCTTCCTCCATTAACATTGTTCTAAAATTATCTTCCTCCATTAACACTGTTGTGAAGTATTCTTTCTATAGACATGCTTCTAAAATATTATTTCAGTCTTTATACTGTTAGATAATGTTTTATGAACATTCCATCATAAGCTTCACTATATAATTGTTTTTTTTTTAATGTGAGTTCTCATGAGTGAGAAATTGTAGGTAAAGGGCAGTATGCCATAATGAAGATATTTCATGTGAAAATTAGCATGGTAAGAGAGCTATTGTGCAGGTGACAGGTGATATGGTTATTAGAAATCCATTTTCTTTTTCTCAACATCATAATTACATATCAGACAGCAGTGGCTAAATAAGGTAACTGATAGAGTAGATATTGTGACACTCTGAGAATGGAACTCGTTTCCATAATTTCTTCTCATTTTTCTACTATGAACAGACACACATTAATTATCTGTCTTCTCTTTTTCAGTGTTCACTTAACCCTGTTTTATCTCATATGCATTCAAAGATACTAACTTTGTCTCCTTGGAGTTGGTGGGCTGTGTGCCAGTGCCAGGATTTGGAGATTTCTGTGTGTGTGTGTGTGTGTGTGTGTGTGTGTGTGTGTGTGTGTGTGTGTGTGTGTGTGTGTGTGTGTCAAGCCATGAAACCAAGCCATGAAGTCTGCGGATTTGTCTGTAGAGCTCTGAGACAGGATTGTATCAAGACACAGCTCTGATGAAGGGTCCAGAAAAAATACTACATTGAAGGTCCTAATAAGCACAGTGGCCTCCATCATCTGTAAATGGAAGAGATTTTTAACCACTAGGAGTCTTCCTAGAGCTGGTCACCCAGCCAAACTGAGTGATTGTGGTTGAAGGACTTTAGTTAGAGGAGGTGACCAAGAACTCAGTGGTCACTCTGACAGAGCTCCATCATTGTCTTTCTGGAACATCCAAAAGGACAACCATTTCTAACTTTTCTGCAGCAGGAACTGTGGGTGTGCCAAGCTTGTAGCATCATACTCAAAAAGACTTGAGGCTGTAATTGGTTCCAAAGGTGCTTCAACAAAGTATTGAGCCAAGACTGTGAATACTTATCTACATTACATTTTTGTGTTTTAGTTTTTTATAGTTCTTCATGAAGATTTCAAACTAATTTTTCTCACTTTGTTGTTGAATATATATATATATATATATATATAATGTGTGTGTGTGTGTGTAAAGGTGCTTTCACACAGGGGAATTTGTTCTCCACATTTAACCCATCCTCACACAGTGATACACACACATACACTCTAGTAAACTACACTACACTAGGGTTCTGTGGACAGTAGAGACAGTTAATTCTGAAATAAACTGTAGAAGAACTGTAATAACTAAGCTGGTGTCTCAATACTTTTGCCCCTATAATATATAGGCATGGCAGCTTTATTGGCTGTGACTTACTGAAAACACAAAAGAGGCACTCAAAGAGGTGGCATGATTCTGCAGCACTGGCTGTATCAATCCAGGTAGCATAATATTGCCTGGAATTTGAGGCTAGTGCAGTGCAGAACTAAAATCCAAAGAATAAATACATGATTAAAGCCTGTTTTGAAATGAACTGCTTTTTCAAAGCCTACCCAGCCATTGCTGCCTTTTTTGTCCCCAGTCTTGGCACTGGTTTCTTGGAACCCCCTCGTCACCACCCCTCATGGCAATGCAAGACAAAAGAGAACTAAATTCTGGTGACTACCTCTCTGGAGTTCAGTTTTCTGCACGGCTTTATTTTGCCCATTGGTGACTGTGGCAGTACTGTCCCCTGCAGCACTGCTTATCTTTTGACTTTATCCCACAAAAAGACTCTAACTGTTATAAGGTGGAGCTAAAGGTACTTCTGGAGTGCTAGTGTGCATATGTGGGTATAGGCCAAATTCCATCATAGAGCCCCAAATTCACTCTCCTGTCCAAATGTTCTCTCAGGCTGAATTGCCCCTCCCAATATTAAACAGTTGGAGGTAAGCCTTATCAGAAAAACACAATACACCCAGCTAAATCGGCCTGGACTCTTCACCCCAATGTCTGATTCACTTTGCTGTGCTGCTCTGTCTGTCTGTGATACATTAATCTCTCTAGTGAAAAACTAGCGTTATCATCAACACAACAAAACAATGGTGCTGTCCAAATCGGGGCTGTATTATTTGCCTAATCTCCCCTATGTCCAAGCTATATGCTACACTTTTGGCCCTGCCTGAATTCCTTTTGCATAAAAACACCAGGAATGGATTGGGTTCGTTGGCCAAGAATCATCAGAGCTTTCTATGTCTTTTGTTGAGATAACCTTATCTCCTCAAAAAAGGGGCTGCTATCAGAACAATGGGTCAACACGGCCTGTCCCAGAGGTCACCGATATAGGATAATAACCCAAAGCTCAGGTTCACACTGGGTCTCATATGATGGATGGGGCCTGCTTTCACAACTGCTGCATAGAATCCTGTGTATCACAAAGCTGAACTCATGGACATGGAGGGAGGATAATGGAAAGAGCATAGAAACCCCTGCTTTTTAAACTAGAATGACATTGACATGCCAAAAATCATGGGATAGAATGTAAATTGGACGTTATTTAAGGGGATGGTTTGGGAATGCCCACACCTGTATTAGTTGTGAGGTGTTATTTTGTGAGTGAGGCTTACTGACCTTTGCACTCATGGTAACGTAAGTTTGAGTGAACCCTGATTGTTCATGGCAGATGGATGGGACATTTCATTTCCAAAGTTAGATATTAGACAAAGAGTCATATGTGTAACAGAAAAAAAACATCAAAACTATGTTGAGCTTAACGCCTTCTAGAGGTCCTTACAAATTGTGACCAGAGGTGTCTGATCAGATTTGTCTATGTAAACAGACAAGTCACTCTAGCTGAAATACCATCCACATTCACTGGAGAAGGCCCCACACACATCTCACAGGACAGTGCAGCACCTAGCTTTAATAGGATATGGGAAAAATAGGCCCAACACAGAGGCACAACCCCCAACACAGAGCCTCACCTGGACTCGTTAGGTTGCTAACTGGACCCTAGAGAACTGACAACATGAAGCGTAGTTGAATGAGTCACAGTACCAATTGTATTGAGCTGATGGTAGGGTGTCACAGATCCCATGAAGTCATAAAATCCTTTTCAGTATGGCACTGTGTAGACTGGTGATTCTATACTGGAATGTCCCTTTCATCTGGCACCCACTATCATGCCTCACTCATGATAATTCATGTTGCTTTGCCATGAGCACACACCAGTGTTCAGCCTCACTCACAAAATTACACCTCACAACATGTACAGGTAAGGGAAGCTTTCCCAAGCTTTCCCTGAGATAACACCACATCAAATCAAATTTATTTGTATAGCTTTTTACACCTGATGTCACAAAGCAGGTTTACAGAAATCAATAATAAGATAATCAACAATACCCAGAAGGCCATACCATAGTTTGATGGTAATCATAATAGTCACAGTAGCAGAATAATTAAAAAGTGTCCATGTAAATTTCTACATAGTTGGTCATGGCAGGTGAGCAACTTGTCCAAGGCAGGGTGGGAAATTAGTCCAAGTCCAGTAGGTAGAATGTGGTCCGCCAATGTGAAAAGGTGGCAAAGTTCCATCTTTGATGGGTTGGCAAGGAATCTGAGGTCAGCCTCTGAAAGGATGTCAGGGGAGCTCAAGGTTAGACTTCTGGTAGCCTGGGTCTGTGGGCCATTATTTACTCAGAAAAGGTGTAATAATCAATTTACTTACTACTGACCCATGATTTGACCAGGACAGTGAATTAGCTAGTGCTATGCACAGTATCTTGACTGCCAGTCCCTGTATGAATGTTCCTTTTGTGAGTATTGGTTCCTCTGAATGTTTCTTCCTCATGAGATTTTGCTGTTACTGTCGCTCTTGGCTCACTAAATAAGGATTTGGTCCTGGCTTAGGCTGCTTTGTCGCAACAATAGTTGTGAAAAAAAAACAAACAAACTGCAATATAATTAAAAATTGACAAACTGATAAACAAATTATACTTGATGAAATATGCATGGTAGCAAGAGGCCTGTAGAAGGCACTGTTGGGCCTCTTTCCTGTTTCTTTGGTTGCAAATCTTCAGGAAAGACAATCCAACTGTGAGCTTGACTGCTGATTGTTGCAGCTAATGTTGTTGGTTTCTTAAAGCAGGTGCACAAACATTGATCTGGTTCAGGAACACAGGAGAATCCATCATTTCTAGATACAGTTGTTTCAGACACACACCAATTTTTTACCTGCTTGAACCTGAACCTTTCAATTTCATTCCTTGAGAGTTTCTGCTTTTGGTCAATAATAGCGAATCATGCTTGTAGATATGTAGAAGTATTTTCCCACAAGTCTGTACTCAGAATGTGTGAATCAGCTGTAATTGGTGTGTGTGTGTGTGTGTGTGTGTGTCTGAGGCTTGGGGGTTGCGTGTGTGCGCAGCTTGTCCTTTCCCAGTGACCCTCTGGCACTGGAGCAGCCATGCCAGCACCCATTATGGCAGCCATCCATCTCCATCTTCCTCTACTATACCAGCACAACCACACTCCAGAGACTCATTTTTCACACACACACACACACACACACACACACACACACACACACACACACACACACACACACACACACACACACAAATAGCATCAGTAACATTTATTGTAAATGACTAATATTTGATAAATAAATTTGATACTTATTCTAATCCTTATTCATTAGCTAGCCTACTCAATAATTGGGCTCTGCAGAAGTGAGACTGTGATGAGTGATGAACTCATCGGGGAAAACACTATTGACAAATAATGTGTTTGCTGTGTTAACAGATCCAAACAAAGCTAAATTTTAACATATTTGATAGTTAAGTTATATAACATTATGTAAGACATTTAAAATACATCTTTATAACTGGTTCATATCAGGGCAATCATGTCTTAAAGTTATACCCCTGGGATACAGTTATATGGGGATATTAGTGCAATCACACAAACACCTGCCAAAACAACAGCTTAAATTAACTTTCAGTGGAAATCAATGTAAAAAGATTTTATTTTATTTAATTTTAGAGAAATTCTATTGGTCCATTCCAGAACTATGGCCATATTACATTTGACAAGTGAAAATAACAATAATGTAAATATATAATGAACATTTGTAAATGTTCAAAAATGAAGAAAAGAAATTGAAACTATGTATGTTTAAGTAATATCTATTGAGAAATGCAGCAGAAATTAATCAATATATTTAGTGCAATAATGCTTAATAGTTCTTAAATGCTTAAATGTTTTGCTCCACAGAGTACAATAAATCAATTATCAGCTTGAAATATTGTCCAAATAGTATTTATTTATCTGATGATACTAATGTTAAGCTGATATCATTGAGTACCCCTCATCTAGATAGCTTGGTCTGCTAGAAATTCCATGTAATTATTGTGAATGGAATTTGAAAAATATATTACCTTAGCAAAAAGTATGCATTCAAAGCTGAGGGGGCATAATAATACAGCACTGGCCTGCATGTACAAATGTTGCATTTTTCTAACTGCGCTGCAGCTATGAGGCTTATTGTTGGGGTAGGAGCCTCCAATACTTGTTATCTACAATACAGTTTAAATGTAAAGAAGGAAACTTAGGATGTTTATGTTTAAGATAAAGCAAATGTTGTTTGAATCAGAAAATTCACTTCATTTTGCACAAATTTATTTGAATGTTTCAATAAGCACTCAGACTCAGCTTTATTGTCATTCCCACCATGTGACATGATAGAATGAAATACAGTTACTCAGACTTGGTGTACAGCATGAATTAAAATTAGATAAAACAAACAAACAAACAAACAAACAAACTAATATAGCTAAATCCACTAAGTAGAATAAATGATTACACAATGTACTATAGCAACAACATACAAACTGAACATTCAAAATATTCCAGTCTTCACACAAACACACACACACACACACACACACACACATACACACACACACACGCATGCGCACGCGTTTGTTCATGCACATACATTTTCATACAATGTCAGTCTGTAAAGGCATACGTGCTGTATATGCACTAACGAGCATTTTATTAGGAATGTCTGGATATCTACTCATTCATGCAATTATGTAATCTGCCAATCGTGTGACAGTGCAGTGCATAAAACCATGCATAAATGGGCCAGCAGCTTCATATATATATATATATATATATATATATATATATATATGTGTGTGTGTGTGTGTGTGTGTGTGTGTGTGTGTGTGTGTGTGTGTGTGTGTTTTCATGTGTATAAGGTTATACTCTGGACTAATCTGTCCATAGAACATTATCTAAAATAAGGACTGCTTTTGCCCAAAAAACAATTGTTGATATTTGTTTTTCTTAGCAGTGCTTTCCACCTTCCACTTCCTTTCTTACTGTGCCATCATGAACAGTGACATTATCTGAGGTTAAAGAGACCTGCAGTTCTTTGGTTGTTCACAGAGAACCTTTTGTGACTTAATGGATGGTCTGCTGCTGTGCCCTTAGGGAAACTTTGGCAGGACAAACTCTTGAACGCACTATTGTAGCAAGACCATATATTTAACAAAGATCTGCACACAAAGGAAAGGTCAACTGGCATAAATAAAAAACCCTGAAAATATGAGTTATGGTAATGGCAGTGATAATGTAACTATATTTTGATGGGACTCATATTGTATATTATTCATGGTTTCTCTGGGTTTCTATCATTTCAGAATATAAAAACATGTATAAAAACATTTTCATTCACACACATGCACACAAGTGTGGCATTGTTTATATTACTTCTAGTGATGTGCTGTGGCTAGTGAATATAGTGAGTGAGCTGAATACTACAGTGATGAGCATGGGACAATAGCAGGATGATGGGCTCTTTGTGTTGCCTAAAATAACAGCAAGCAGAACAAGGGCTCTTGTGAGGACATGCTGGCTTTTTCCTCTCGCTTTTCCTCCAGAACTGCTCCATTCTCACTTCCTGATTGATTTTGTGTAATTGTCAGGGACAGTTTTTACACTGGCTCGTTAATAGCAGCTCAGCCCCTGAAGGGTGGAATGGTGATATCGGGCCAATTACACAGCTGTGTGGGCTGGCATCGTCAGAATTACTATATGAAAATGACTCATTCCCCTGTGTGTGTGTGTGTGTGTGTGTGTGTGTGTGTGTGTGTGTGTGTGTGTGTGTGTGTATACTTGTGTTTATGAAAGGAATTGGGTCACATTGTGTTAGAGAATGAGTTATAATAAATTACTTTTGAGGTATTTAATTCAACAAGCCCAACACATCAAAAGTCATTCTTGCACGAAATTTGTGGTTTTGAATGAAAGCAAATAAGATCACAACTGCTTTCAACAAGGAATTACATTCAAAATGCTGTCTGACTTTATAACTACAAGTGCAATATGACATGCTTTATCCTTAGAAGGCATTTACAAGGCCAACATTTTGATTACCTCTGTTGGTCAAGTAATTAGGACTTTCTAAAGAACAGGTTACAGTTTAAAATTACTAATAGTTTATATCTCCTGATGTTGAGCACAGGCATTGTTTGGTTGTCCTTCACTACTACACTTCTTTGTTGTAGTAAAATTTCTTCAACATTTTTAATCCATGTATAAAATATTAAGTAAAACCTGTGTCTGCAGGAGTAAAATAGAAAATAGAAATGAATGCAATTAACAAAATCCCAGGTAAATCTGAATGTGTTGTCCTATTCATCATCAAATTTAATACAATACAAAATGTAAGTTGAAATGTACAAAAATGTGAAACAGCACAAAAAGGGAGATAACATGTTTTGCCAGATGGCAGCAATAGCAGTTCATTATACTTATATCTACATTCAGTGGTCATTTTTGTTGTATATATGCCATATATTTGCACTTTTTAAGTTGACAATTACTGTATGTAGCCCATCAACCACTGCACAGAACAATTATACCTACGAAAGGAGTAAAAGGAGACAATTATCAGTAATTGAAGAAATGGGACATGAGATACCTTTCAGGTATGACGTTGATTACTGATGAACTGAGCCTATAAGATTTGCTTTCACCACACCCCTAATACTCCTGAGCCAATCACAGTGGCTTCACAGAGCCTGCATATATGCAGCAATTGAGTCAATTTAATTGTATTATTTGTGAAAGTTTAAACATCTGCTCATTATGGAGCATAATCTGATAGTACTTCTTGCATATGTCTTGATGGCAATTAATACCAGTTGTGGTTGTGTAACTGTAGAAAGTTCCAAGTTCAATACCAGTACATAAAGCCAGTTGTGAATAAAGTGTGAACTTTTGTAAGTCGCTCTGGATAAGGGCGTCTGCTAAATGTCGTAAATGTAAATGTAAGTGTGGAACATAGTGAAGTTGTCACTTGTGTGGCTTTTGTGTGCAAGCTCTATCCAGCTCATTTAGTGTCATTTAGAAAGTACAACACAGCCTGTATATCCTTGAAGCATCAATTAGTAAAGAGAAATGACACTGCATTCTTTTGAAAAATTGCTAATGCACTAGGAAACTGAGAATGAGTGCTCTAGGATATAAATAGAATGGCATAGACTGGTGCACTTCTGGTTCATTCTCCTGACTCTTGTAAGTCTTTCATCAATGTTGAACTCTTAACATGCAATGAACATCAGTTAAGTTGCTTCCCAAACCAACAAACTAATTTAACTGTTAGAACCTGAGTGCTGCACTTCATCACTCAGGATCAGAGTAACCTAAAGACATATCAGACACATGTCATTAGAAACTACAAGACTTATCCTATCTAATCATTGTGGTCTCATGATTGCGTGAATTATCAGAGAGTAATAAATCTCAAAAAACAGCAATAATACATTTGTTTCCAATTGAATTAAATCCAAGTTTAAATGCCAAATGATCCTTTCAGTGCATGTTTATTGCTTTGTCCATGATCAGTGAGGGGGGCCAGGGCTAATGATGTCACTGGTCCAGATATTGGGTAATAGAGGAAAATGAGAAGAGAGGGGCTGGTTGTTCTATCTTGAGAAGGGATCATTCTGATCCTTTTTTTTTTGATTGTCAAGTATTTTTGAATATTTTCTAAATATTCTTGTCAATCAACTCATTTAACATATCAAAATCCTTGCATTTTCCACTCAAAATCAGTTTTTAATGGTATTTTGTTTTTAGTCCTTATAAGGGAAATAAATAAATAAATAAATAAATAAATAAATGAAAATAATGTAGCTGCAAGTACATTTTGAGTACAAACCAATAAATATTTTTGACATTTTTTGGTGAATAAAACTATGGTAAACTATGAAAAAATGATTTCCATGGCTCAGAGAAGGATATTGTAGTTTATGTATATGTAGTTTATCATACTAACAATAACACATCGTCATGTTGAGTTTAATTCCACTTTATTACTGTGCTGAGAATGAATCACTTGTTATTTCAGTATGCACTAAATATCTTTGTAATACAATGCCTTGACAGGAGAATAGCCAGAGCAGTACAAAATGGGGCTGTGTACATTTGCACTTGGCCCAGATCTAGAAAACAGTGTATAGCGCTGATGTGGCAAAATGGAACTGGCACAATGCTCTTTTTCTATGTTCTATTTGCTGGAATACCTGTTGGCAAATTCGGCTCATATAGGTTGTGCCAAGTCCAAATGCCTTGCACCCAAGCCTGAAATGGAACTGGCCTTAGTCCAGTGTGGTGGGTGGGTTGGTGACCCCTGATTATAGACTATTTACCTCTTGAACTGCACGGTCAGCTGCCACCTCTAAGTTAGTGTCAGATACCATGCCCCTTTACACAAATAAAAAATGATTTTTTTGATTCAGATGAGCCAGCTGAAACAAGAGCTTCAGATACCTCTGCATGTGTAGCCCCAAAAACCCATCATGCATTTGATTAAATCTTTCTATGGTTCAAGAGCCATAAAATGTGTTTAGCAATGTAACCCTATACAGCCTGTCTTGTAAAACTCTGACACAATTAACACCATGTTCTTCGTGTATCAACCATTATTTTCTTATATTGATTTCATATGTCAAAGAACCATATTTCAAATAAGTGACAGTTTTTATCATGCAAAAATAGAAAAAAATTGATGGAACATACAAGGCCTAAAATGGCTACAATGCCATTATTTTTGCAGCATAGTGCAGATTTGAACACATTTGGAAAATTGCCTCCATTTATTTCAATAGTAATCACAAAAGGTTACCACTGACAGAAAAAAAGAAACACCTTTGTTTTATCACCTCCACAGCAGCAGATTTTCTGTTTTATGTGTGAATTTATGCAGATTGTCTAGTTTAGTAATGTTCAATCTGTGGCAAATATATTTGCATGTACTGCAGCCTTTATTTGAGCAGTTTGCCCTATTCAACATGACAACTTTGAATCTCTACAGTTTCTCAGCAGTTGTCAGCAGCGCTATTATCAGAGAGATTACAGTTGGCATCTGCGGTGAGTGTTTTTGTGTGTGTTAGTGTATGTGTGAAACTGTGTAGCACTCCAGGCGGTCTAACTGACTATGTGTTAGAGACTCGCCAGAAGCTTTAAAAGTCCACTTGTTGCAGTAATAATAAGCCTTTACTAATGCAAAATGTTTCACTTTATAGACAGACAGATCTTCAATGATCCTAGAATTGCAGGGCTTGCAAATTAAAGCTGTTGTAGTGGGTAACAACACCACCTTTTCCCTGCCAGACTAGGAGTTGATTTTTTTAGCCAGAAAAAAAAACCAAAAAAAAAAAACAAAAAACAACCAAACAAAAAAAAGAATCCTTTGGCAAGACTTCTAGCTCTCCATTCCCCTTCCATTGTAAAAGATGTAAGGCCCTCTGGATAAGAGCATCAGCCTCTTAAATGTAAATGTAAAGCATTCAATTTCCTCCCTCTTTGATCATACCTCAGATTAAGCCTGAAAAAATCTGCAGGAATGTCCCCCCATGATTTGTTTGTCAAGAAATTTTTACAGTAGCAGCAAATGTGAAATTTATTACAAATAAATTGGTTAATTTAGTAGTTTTGTAGTGCTGTGTGTCAATTTATACCAATGTAGAAGTGCCAATTTCCCAAATCATGGGTTGGATTGTCTCGCGTTCAATGATTTTCATCTGTTTTCAACCTGCTGTCATCGCACTATTGCTAGGCAACCAACAAGGAGGAACGTTCTATGTCCGTAGCTCTGATACAACAATTAATAGACACCTACAAATCAAATGTCCTCATGGGCCACACTTCAGCTCTGATCTAGAGTTTATGTCATTATTTTGGTATATTATTGGACTGTATTGACATTTATATTTAGTGATGTGAATGCAGGTTGGAAAAAAAGTGAGAAAGAACTTCAGTGTGCAACAATCTGAAGACAGTATTTCAGTGTGCAGGCTATAGCCATGCATGAAAAATGAATTTCTGACATTTAAAGGAGTATATCCACCCCAGTATAGTTGGGTCTCTAATTCTAATATTTGAAAAATGCTGTTGGGGTTGAGAATGAGTGGGTGGCGGTGGAGCTTAGTGAGGAGCACAACTGGGTAAAGCATCCAGTCAGAGGCTTTTCTGCTTTCTATGTTGCACAGTGACCAATGAGACCATTAACATTTGAAAGGGCACTGCTCACCACAATAAAATAAAGGAAACATATAAATTCTATTTCATCATCAATTGAGGCAGAGTTACAGATATAACAGTGGTTTGTTGAGGGTGGAGTTGGTGGTATCATAAACAACAAAACTGAATTTTTAACCACTTGGGCCCACAAGCTTTGGAACAGGAGAACTGTCATCAGCATAAAACGTTTTTGTTATTTTGTTTTATGTATACACTGAGTATACACATTTTCATTGTTTTATGAATACATTATATATACACTGTGTAGAAATTGGTGTATATTATGTGTATACATACACTATGGCTGCAGTGGGAGCTTCGGCAGCCATATTAGGTAATATAGAAAAGTCAAAATTTTTAAATTTCAGCTTTCAACTTTTGTTGTTATTTCTGGAGATAAGCCCTAGGTGTTGGGTGTGTGTCATGATAGTTATGTTCACAGTCACATGGAGCATATGAGTCACAGGTTTTTCAAGCAAACAAACAAACCATTTAACAACGTCAGTCCCTTGGAATCCCTAAGATTCGGTATTTGACCCTCTATCCCTCTATCTTTTTTAAGTGAAAAAAGAGCCTGTTTTAAATCAGTAAATTAAAACAAGCAGGTGGGAATTCACTAGTGGGAATATAATGTAACCGGAGCTTTTATAAACATTACTTCTGTTGTTAAGTTAAAGTAAACCATACATTATGGTTTGTCCTCTAACCAGGGTCTTAGAGCAGGACAATGGTGAATTTGCACACAACAGAATCTCTTCACAGAGGTCTCTATGCAGATGTAGCTGTGTTCTGCTGCTAGCTGTCAATGAAAAGGCTCCTAATGAGCAGTCTCAAAGCATTTGGAAATGCGAGCTGTCACTCAAGCTTATACAAGGCCAAGTTTGAGGATGATGGTGGGGGGGTTTGGTGAGGGTTTGTCGAGGGTGGGATTGGTGGTATCATAAACAACATCTCAAACAGAAATGTTCCCCTCTCTCCAGCTGACACTGGCGGGGCTGTTTTTAATTGGTTGTTGCATGATGTGTCTTATCTTGGTGGGGAAGGTGGTCCCCAGGGAGACAAAACACCGTAGGACGTACTGCTTCGGCGTGCTTGATGCATCAACACATAATATCTTATTGTTCTCACACACACACACTCACTATATAGAGCTTAAATAGCTAATTCAAATGGAAGATTGACTCTTATTATTGGGCATCAACATTTGAAAGTTCAAAATCTATGTTTTCAATAATTTAAATTCGATTTCACTACATGTAGCTGTGTATAGTGATTCAAACATGATGCTTGAACCCAGATTAATTAAAAGCATTACTGTTTTTTATCAGTGTATTGAAGTGTATTATAAAATAGTTTATCCTGGTTTTGCTGGAGGAACTGCCTCTACTGTCCAGGGAAGGCTTTGTACAAGATTTTGGAACAATGCTCTGAGGATTGCTCTGAGGATCTGATCACATTCAGTGTTAATAAGGTCAGGATGTTGTATGATCTCCATCCCCCCCCCCCCCCCCCCCACACAACTCCCCAGCTCATCCCAAAATAGATAGAGCACCATCATTCCACAGAACACAGTTCCACTGCTCCATAACTCAATGGTTTTATAACAACTACTCCTAATGAGCCACATACTTGTGCATCTAAACCAACAATACAAAAAACAAAAACAACAAAAAAACAAAAAACAAAGGTGTGATGAGGTTTTTAATGATATTCTAACTTTTGAGCACTAGTATTAAATACAATCTGAATCCAATATGGAGTGTGCATGCATGTTAATTAACTACAACATAATTCATTTTTGTAATAAACTCTTCTTAATAGAATGAGAGATGCCCAGCATCAGTAAATGGAAGTGAGAAGATGGTGGAGTGTATGGACTACCTGTGAGCATTTATGCTATTACAGATGTTTGCTTTTCTCCAAAAAGCATCCATGGATCCAACATGGATTAAATTTGGTTAGAAGATGTAAAAGACTACAATGTGCGAGATGAATGGTATGTCATTGCTCCTTGCTCCTGTACAACTAGAAACACCCACAGTGATTTGAGCTGAATCTTTGGTTCCTGCTGCAAACTGTTCTATTCCAGCATCTATTTTGGTTTGTGGAAATGCACCAAATGGTTCAAAATTTGGTCTGTGAACTGGAACAGAACCTGTTCCACACTGGTGGAAAAGTGCCCTTTTCTGAGGTCCACCACTGTCAGTCCAAGTGCTCATCAGCAGGGCGCTACCACTGTAGCTATTGTTACTAAATGTGAACATGAGAGCACACAGGGGTTTGGTTGGGATTGTGTAGATGATTATTAATAAGACCTGCAGGAGTGCTGAGGCAAATTTAGAATGATCTGCTGATTAGCGGCATCCACTTCCTGTTCATCAAATGGGCATCAAAGTGGTAATTACATGCCATCCTCCAAGCTGTGTATTTTTGGACACCATTCATCTTTAAAGCAGTTTTTCTGTTTAAAACTAAAAAAGGAAAGTAATTTCTGGAAATTATGGTCTGCTTCATGATGGGTCAGCAATTTTCCTCGACTCATGTGCTGTGTATAAATGGATACAAGGATGATATAAAACCCAAGCCTCTCTGCTATTGATTTTTTAATAATAAAGGACCTTAAACTTGCCCAGTGCTGTGAATTTGATGTGTAACTCACATGGTGCTGAAGTGTGCGGCTGCAATCCATCAGTAGAGATGCACACAGTAGTGTAACGACACATTTTAAAGTGATCTTTTTTTTTTCAATTTGGGGGCTTGTGACACATTATTTGCTGTGATTGCATCCAGTTACACTTGATAATTTAAAAATATGTAATGTCAGGCATACTGATTAACTGAAAATAGATGCACTTTATGATTAAAACCATTCAATCATATACCTGAAAGAGAACCCTGCACTGTGCTAATTGTTTGTGCTAATTATGCTTTTAGCAGATGCCACAGTCTCTTTTTGGTCCAATGGTCTGACACAATAGTTTTTTTACCACCTTATTAAAATATATACATATCATATTATGAAATGTACATAATATGTACATACATATCATAATATGTGTTCATTTAGCTTTTTCAGTCTTTGTTCATGTTTGCATTTGAGTGAATTTTATACCTAACAAAAGTATTACGCTCAATTAAATTGTCAAAAAATATAGTATATAAATCTATTGTGACGATACCTCAGGGGTGGCTTGGGAACACCCACACCTGTATAAGTTGTGAGGAGTTATTTTGTTAGTAAGGCTGAACATTAGCCAGGCAATGTGAATTATCAGAATTTGAGCAAGGCATTCTAGTGTGTGCCAGATGCAGCCACCATGCAGTCTACTATGGGTGGTAATACCTTCTATCATGTATTGCCTGTACACAAGTGACCATCGATCTGGCACCCACAAGCATGCCTCACTTGAAGTCCTAAAATTCACATTGCTTTGCCATGAGCGTGCTGGCTAGTGTACAGTGTGATACTCAAGATAATGCCTCACAACATAAACAGTAATGTGTCTGTAATTTAATGTGAAAATGTGTGAGCTTACCAATTCAGACTTCTTCCATAGAAAGTTTAGTATTTTACACCTTCCTTATGATACCAAGTTTGTCTATTCTTTTTTTAATTAAAGTAAAGCTGGTGAGATGCTGGTGGAACTGAATAAATCTATTCAGTGGCAAGATGCTGTCATGTCAACATGACAACATGACTGAAATCAGAATTTACCAAATGTTTTCAACTTAATTTATTTTCCATTTCAGGTTTTTTCATTAATATGTACAGTATGTACAATATATTTCATTAACATGTTTGCTTTCCCATTGGTCTATTGTGTGTCAATTTCAAAATTTTCAGCACAGTGCAGTGTGGAAAAAAGACTATCACCCCATGTTCCTTAAATATGTTGAATAAGTTCTACTTTGACTGTAGACTAATGAAAAAATGTTTGACTTAGATAAGCAGTAATATTTGTACTGTGTACACCAATCAGCAATAATAATAATAATAAGTCCACCTTGTTGATTCTATATTCCCTGTCTATTTTATCATTCCTATTTACCACATAGATGCACTTTGTAGTTTTATAATTACAGATTGTAGACCCTTTATTTGTCTGCATATTTTCTAACCTCCTTTCACCCTTTTTCTCAATGGTCAGGACCCCACAGGACCACCACAGAGCAGGTATTATTTGGATAGTGGGTCATTCTCAGCACTGCAGTGACTTGGACATAGTAGTGGTTTGTTACTGTGCATTGTGCTGTTGTAGCTGAATCAGACACAGCAGTGCTGCTGGAATTTTTAAACATAGCTTTTAAATATGGTTTAACATTGTCACATTTTTGTATTGATCCAAGATCTCTCCCACAAATGTCAGAAAAACAAAACAAATATCACATTCAATGTAAGAAATTGTTGCATGCAACTCATATATGTGCACAGAGCGTGGATTGGTCAACACAAGTTTTTCAATTCTAATCAAAAGTAGGTATCAGTAGGTCCAAATTGCTATTCTGACAGCCTTGTTTGTAGGGTAAAGTTCTTTTCTTGTTCCTTTTTAAATCTGTACTGAATCTTTTTTCCACCATATCTTTATATATTGAAGCAGTTGCATTTTGTTGAGCCTATACTGAGGAATCAATAGAAGTTTGTAAGGCTACAGTGTAGCAGGTTTTCGGGTGCTTAATAAATTCTCAGATGTTTGTACAAAAATAGCATATTCATAGTCTTCTAATATGTGTTTAACAGATGATTCACAATTGAAAATGCTTAATTAGTCCCAAGAAATGTTTGTTTTCTTTCACCAAGTGAAGGGCTGCCACGAGTGAAAGAAACCTTGCCCACAAGGGTATTTGCTCACACTGTATTGCCACAATTAAATTTGCATTCACACTGCAAATATGTGGGCTAGAGGAAAAGATACAGCAACTCAGCTCAGGAGTAATAGACTCAGCAAATTGGAAAGATATATTTATAATAAAATCTTTTTATTAACACGGAGAAGCTTATTACAACCAAACTGACCAAAGGAGCAAATTATGTTGTTTGGCAACTAAACTAAGAGGACGAATAAATGTTTCGAATCATATTTCTACTCTTTTTAAGCCACAGTGTCTCTCAGGGTCGATATTCATATTGCCTTTAAACAGAAAGACTTTCTAAAGGGCCTTTGTTCTTTTTATAACATTCAGAAGAGCTGAACTTGTTCATAATGTGATGATGAGAGAGGTTTTATGAATTCAACCTTGAACACTATTAGTTCACTTCACTTCTCAGTACTTATTTAATCTGCTTATGAAGTGGAGTTATTTATTTGAAAGGCAGGAGGCTGTGGTGAAGTAACTTACTCTTAAATTGTTTTGCTGATGGAAAACAATATAACAGCCAAATATTAGAGATGCTATGAAATCTGACTGTGCTATAAGCACACATTAGCTACATTAAGAACATAAATCCACCTGATTACCATTTTATGCTCAATTTGGCATAAAAAAATGACTGCAGCACCTATGCATTCTTAATTAATGCCTAGGAAATCAACCTCCTATTTCAATATATCACAGCAGATCACAGCAGAATAGTACAAATATTGAAGCAAATACTGTACAGTTGAAAGGCCTCATATGCATCATTAGGCAGCTTACATATCACTTAAGGCCATAAGTATTAACCTATTAGGACTTAGAATGGTTTAAAAGAAGACTTTTCCCCACTTGATAACCAGATGGATATAAATTATACCCACTAAACATTAGATTCCTTGTGAATTTCAGCTAGAGTAGGCTTCAGCTTCATGTGCCAACCCAGACAGAAGCTGCTCAGAACATGTAGCATGAATAAGTCAGTTCTCCTTCAAAATACAGGAGAAAATGTATTAGGAAATTACAGTTTTGTTTAAAGTCATGTCTCTTTTTGTGACATGTTTTAACCCCTGTTGACATTGATTATGGTTTTGCTGCTGTGTTTCAGGCATTCTATATAATTGCATAAGCAATATGAAAGAAACAAAGATGACTGTCAGTCTTCCTTGGGCTGGCGCTCCATAGAAGATCTCACCTTGTGGGGTAAGGAGGATTCTGAAAAACATGAGGAATCAGCCCAGAACTACATGGGAGGACCTTGTCAATGACCTGAAGAGAGCTGGGACCATAGTTTCAAAGATTACCATTAGTAACACACTATGCCAGCAAGGATTCAAATTCTGCAGGGCACATAAGGTCCCCCTGTTCATGCTAGCACATGTCCAGGATGATGGGAGAAGGTCATGTGATCAGGTGAGACCAAAATAGAACCTTTTGGTATCAACTCCACTCACCTTGTTTGGCAAAAGAAGAAGGATAAGTACAAGTGCAAACTTGGTCAAGAACTACAGGAAAAGTTCTGTTTTTCTAGTGAATCAAATACTAATTTCATGCAATAAAATGCAAATTAATTAATTTTAACTAAAAATCATACAAAGTGATTTTTTGAGATTTGTTTTTTATTCTGTCTCTCACAGTTGAATTGCTCCTATGATAAAATTACAGACCTCTCCATTCTTTGTAGGTGGAAAAACTAGCAAAATTGGCAGTGTATCAAATAGTATTTGATAAAAGAGTAGTTTTGCAGTGCACCCTATCTATCTATCTATCTATCTATCTATCTATCTATCTATCTATCTATCTATCTATCTATCTATCTATCTATCTATCTATCTATCTATCTATCTATCTATTTAATGGTCTCATCATTGTGTGATGCATTATCAGTGAGTAATCCAGCATGGATTCAATTATTTCCAACTGAATTAAATTCCAGTTTAAATGCAAAAGGAGCCTTCTAGTGCATGTTTACTACTCTGTCCATGTGTATATTCTCAACCTGCATGCACACTCATGATATCACTGACCCAGATATTGGGTTACAGAGAAAAACAATAATGGAGGGGATGTACACAATAAAGGATATTTGGATTTTTTTTTTTTCTGTTATTTGAACCACTGTCAAGTACTTATTACAAATATCCTTAACAATCTAATCATTACAAAATCCAAATTTTTGCATTGTCAACTCAAAAACTGATTTACAAAAATGTTTCTAAGATGTAAAGTATTTTTTGTGTTTATATGCATGAAAGCCATAAAAAATTGTAGGCACAAAGAAACTTTAAATTGTAATATTTACATTATTTGTTAATATTTGTATCTCAAATGTATAAAATAGTATTATAGTTGTATAGGAGCTCCTGAACAAAAATCTGGCATGTGTGACTCTCTCCTATAAAATGTTTTACATTTTTTGGTGAATTAAAACTTAAACATGCTGCCAAAACATCATGCAAAATTGACAGAGTTCTAAAGGATAACTTTCAGTGGACATCAATGTAAAAAGATTCAAAGCATTTGGAGCATTTCTATTAATCCATTCATAATAAAATTTTAATACAATGTAAATAATTGCCAGATTCATATTATTTCAAAATATGAGAAGCAGAAATTTAGATACATGGTTGAAGTGATGATATACAGGTGTAAAAATACATCGAGATATTCCAAAAACTAGACTACTAGTATGTGCATCATAGAATGTGACAATGCACCATGGAGAACATGCATTCTGGTAACGCTTTCCATTAATGCTATATATTGTAGAATGTATTATATAGCAACGTTGAGTCTGGATAAAAGTTTGGATAAAAGGATATGGCTTCATAAAATACACTAATGGTATAATATACTCTATGTATATTGCATTATGAAACAGGACATTCTGAAATCATACACTTGTGGTCTATAAAGTGTTATGTGCATAGTTATAGGTTTATGCCAAACATCAGCCATTATGTTGTATAACACAGGAATCTCAAGTTGCTGGTTTGTGAAATCTTGAAATCTAGTGAAGGTGTAGGCCATACAAGCAGCAGCTAAGGGGGTTATGGAACCAGGCCTGGTCTTGTGGTTGTGAATGGAAGGTTGTTGGTTTGAGTCCCTGAACTGGTAGGACGAAACTGAAGTGTCCTTGAGCAAGGCATTTAACAACACAGCTGCTCCCTAGGTGCAACAGATAGGACTGCCCATCACTCTGGGCAGTGTGTGTTTCCCTGTGTGGATGGGTTAAATGTGGATGACATATTCCCCTGTGTGCAAGCAAAGTAGCTCTATATGCTTATTTGCATGTTTTGAGTTTGCATTTACCATCATTTGTGCCATCTGGGAGATGGGAGCATGGGAGTTGTTACTTAGTGCTTTAAAATACTAGAACATGGCAAACATTCAGGCCTTGATTCCTCCATCAAAGGCTCTACAGTGATGGTCCTAAAATTGAGCACCTAATTATGAGAACAAAGCAGTTTTAATATAAATGTTTTGGGCACTCTAGACCATAAACTGCCAATATACTGTATGTCTCCCATGTGCAATTTAAAAACTGCCTTAAATTACTCCCAGTGTAGGGTCACTGAGGCCACTTTGTGTTGCAGTTTCTCAATTCATATCTATAAAATAACATTCTCTGACTAATTATGGTCTGGGCAATAGGTTAATTGACAGATTTGTTTATAATCTGTTGAACTTTCTGAGGAAATTGGCTTGCCTTGGACACTTTAGGAAAAATCTCATATGATTTCATAGTGTGTAATGGCCATTGCATCTGGCTTTATTATAAGGCCAGTTCCCTGAAGAGAGATAAAAAAGAGATATAGTAAGGGAGAGGGAGAGAGAAAGTAAGACAGAGAGAAGCCAAGAAAGAGACATGAGTTGGAGAGTCAATTGTCTGCTGTTTATATTTAATATTGGTTGATATTACGTATGCATTGATTAAGATGTACCTTTTCAATGAATTCTTATTTCTAATTCGTCAAATAGTATACTATTATATTAATATAGTTTGCATAGATTGTTGTTCAAATTTGAATGCCATTTAATGGTATAAAGGTAATGATACAGACAACCATCATCATTATTATAGAGCAGCTTCACAGAAATCCAAAAATAAATAGGTTAACAACACATGAACAATATTGGGTATTCTACACACACACTAAACTGGGTTTTGAAAATGTATGATAAATGTATTAATAAAATATTAAATGTGTTTCTTTCCATTTAATTTAGATTTAATTTACAATGGACCACTGGATAATAATGACTGTAATAATATAATCCATAACACCAACAGTATAAACAATTATACAACTGCATTAGCAAAGTTAATATCACACTTTACTTTCAGCATTGATGTCGCTCCCTGAAGTACTTTATCGATGTTCTCTCATGTATTGCAAGAAAAGCATTGGTGCTTTTCATTTTTGAAATGGCTCAAACAGGCCCATGCACTGACCATGACTGCTTCTCGAGAGAGAGAGAGAGAGAGAGGGGGGGGGGGGGGGAGCTGGGGCTAGAGAGAGAGTGAGCTGTCCAGTGGCCCAGCACTGATCTGTGATTAGTAGAGCTTCATCCAGGGTTAATCCGGTGCTGCGCTGCGGCCTGTGCTATCTGCAGCAGGTTATCAGCAGCCCTGCGCTCAGCTCTGCCACGATCTGCTCCACAGCACTGCACACACAGATAAAGCAGCAAACAGGGATACAGCTAATGCCCTGACCAGAGACAGAGAGAGTGAGCATGTATGTGTGCACATGTGTAATGTGTATTTACACTCATTAGATCTGAACTCACCTCAACCTATTATTTTTGTCTAAAATATACAGTGATCACATTGAAACCAACTGACAAGTGAAATGAGTAATAATAGCAAAGTTTTCTTGAATTTGAGTTGGAGAAATGGGCAGGAGTAAGAATGGGCAAACTGCAATGGATAGACAACTGGGTCAGAGCATCTCCAAAAGATCTTGGAGTCTTTTTTAATATGAGCTATATCTGACATTCCTCAGTGAACATGCTCATGTGGGTTTCACATTGGTGGAATGGGGCTAAATTGATTCCTTGTATGCATGTGCTGTGAATGGGCTTGTGAATGTGATATAACTGGGAACCAGCTGAACTACCCCAATGGCTCTATTGTTACAGTCCAGCTTAATCTCTTGTGTCCCATCTAGGCTGCATGTGCAGTGTACAGCCCAGAAGGGGCCCATGTTTAACCCTTCCTGATCTCATCAGAAACCTTGGTGGTCATTCATCTGTGGGGTCTACATGGAAGCCAAGGACAAAACCTTCTTGATCTCAGTTGCTCTACCCATACAAGCTCCACGTGGACACATTGTCTGGGTTACCTAAACAGTTCCCTCCACTGAAATGATGTGCATGTGCAAAAGCTGTGCTTCCTAATGTGTTTCATTTTCACCAGCATCACACCACATCAAGTGCTGAGGGCCACTCACTCACTCACTCACTCACTCACTCACTCACTCACTCACTCACTCACTCACTCAATTTCTATCTACAGACTTTAAACTTAAACAAAAAGCAGAAATAAAAAAATAAAAATAAAGAGAGGCGAAGGGATAAGTAAATAGAAAAGGAACAACAAATTTATAACTCACTCTCTCATTCACTCACTTATTTCTAACTGCAGACTTTAAACTTAAACAAACAGCAGAATCAATTAAAAAAGAAAGAAAGAGATAAAGAGATAAAGCGATAAAGCGATAAAGAGAAAAAGAGAAACAGAGAGAGTGACTTTAAAAAATACCATGTTGTTAATACTGAAGGAAGAATGGAAGATGCATCATTAAAGGAATTTACCATAGTAGGGAGTATGCTATTATGAAAAAACAGCACAGGTGTGATGAAAATTACAATCTTGAGTGTTGGATTGCTCTTACACAGGGGCAGAGGGGGTGGCTAATGGGCCTTAAGTCCATTTGCCAAAAGTGCCCCCAAAATGTTTTCAGGTACTATAATAAATAAAAATAAATAAATAAACGTTATAAATATCTTTTAAATCTGGGTAAATAAATGACCATCTTCTAAGTAATATTAACGAATGGCATATAAACAGTAGTGGAAGTTTAGCTGGAGTTCTGAGAAACACTATACCTGGCAACCCTGTCAACTATTCACTGCAGTAAACTTGAGCAAGCAGTGGTGGAAATGAGGTAAACATGGACAAAGTGATGCAGAGCCATCATCAACAGAAACCAGTTTATTTTCAGTAGAGGTAGCAAGATCATGAGTTAGAGCTCTGATTAATCTGAGTAATAAAGTTTTACTGTATGAGGACTAAAATGGTAGACATATCACTAGGGCTTGTGAGATTTGTGTTTGCCTCAATAATCCACCTAAAAGTGGTTTTCTGACCCATTAAAATAGAAGAAATGCTGAGAAATGCCTTATAACTCAATAGATGTAAAATGTAAATAATAATTCTTTTTATAACTTTGCTTTGCACAACCCAGTGGGTACTTTTTTTGGTACTGGTTTTGTTTTGGTATTCTGTACAGTAATTTAATATTATAAAAATGCAAAAATGTTCTTCTGCAAGCATTTTATTTCATTTTGAGACTTCTGAAGACATATTTATTTATCATTATTTGGGATCCTTCATTTAATTCTGTGAATTCTGTACAAACTATATAACTGTAGGAGATTACTAGTTATAATTAGTAGTTCAGGTTTTATGCCAAATTGGTACTTTGCCAATATTATTTAAATCAGACTTCTTTATAGGTGCAGAAATTAAAATTGGTCAGCAATTATTATGCTTTGTACCTAGAATGTACTGATTTGTTATTGTTCCTGTAAATATGCAACTAAATCTTCAGAGATGTGCATGGTTCTGGACATTTGGCCTAAGCCCTGGGTGTTTTAAATGTCTGGCTCTGCCCCTTTCTTTATATCTTCTTGTTGCAATCTCAGTCCAGAGAAGAGGGCTGAGTCACCTAACTGGCCAAGCTTGGTGCAACCAAATTACTTGCAGACAGTAACACAAAGAAATACACCAAACCGCAAGCAAGAAAGAACCACCTGCAACATGCACTGACCAGATCCACTGTTGACCCAGTTTACTCAAGTTTCTGTGTCCATATGCTAGGTGAGGGCCAGTTTATAGAGGCTGTTGTGAGTCTTCATAAGTGGCTGCAGCTGGCCCACAACCAGGGTGGGCAATGAAGAAACTGGTGGAGCCAAGCCTGGGTGCCACATTGTCTTAAAATATTTTAGCTTTGTTTTGCTCTTTTGCTCAATGCATTTATGTCACTAAAGGAGTTTCTGCCATTACATAGAAACCATTCAGCAGAGTATTTGTAATCAAAAACAAAAAACAAAAACAAACAAAACAAAAACAAAACCAAACACATGCTGTTGTGACAAGATAATAGCTCAATTTGAACACTTTATATAACACAGCATAAATGGAACAGATGAGATAAATACAAACACAAATATTGTGACTGACATGGGCCAGCCACAGATTTGTTTTTCAGAAAAGTGATTTTCAGCAAAGCGATGTCTTGATTCTCTGTGTCAGTAGTCGGTTTATTTGTTAGGTATATTAGCCTCTAATGACCAATAAAGTAAACATATGCCCAACATGTCAAGCTGATGTAATGGGAAAATAGCTTTTTTCACTGACCTACAATATTACTTTGTAGAGTTGTTCCTCATTGTTTAGAATGGTTGAGTTTATAATAGTTTAATCAAATTTTACAATACCTTGATTATTTATTTTTTTGCTGTTTTTGAAAATCAGGTACAAAAACATTTATCAAATTGTCTTACTCTGAAGATTTGGGATGGAAAATGTGGTAGGCTCTGTCAGTGAAGTATATTCAACAGTATGGGCCAAAGAAGTGATGATGGGCAGGTGTCATATTCCACCCCAGAATCCACACAGCTGGCCAAGGAATGTACTTCTGTTTTCAATATCATTGTTGAGATGAGAGCTGGCTAACAAGGTCCCACAAGTCCTATTATTTGAGTTTATTTGAGAAACTGTACAAGTGTGTGTGTGTGTGTGGAAATTACATTTTTAAGTGTCAAATTGAACAGATGAACTGCCAGTTTTCACCTTCCAGAGGAAAAAGCCAGCTCCTTTGTGCTCATGTTCATTCACAGCAATTAATGCAAATCTGCTTCACCACCTGTCTACTTGTGTGCAATGTTGTTTTGACTTGTGTTCACGGGGGCACATTCACCCCATTTTCCGTTGCCTTATTTGAACAAAGTTGGCAGAAAAATGATTTACGCAATTCACCAAAAGCAACAACAGCTATCTTCCCATAATTTATTCATCATGGCAAATTGGTAAGACAACCTTCACTTTCCTTAATGCATTCCAACTCTAACACTACATGTATTATTAGCCAGTGAAAGTATTTGGCTAAAGAGACCCGAAACCATCATTCAGTACGTCAGCTATAGCATTTCATATTTGTAATATAAAATTTGCTGTTTTAGATCATTAAATTTTTTGGGCCTATGTGGGTATACTATGCTTTCATAGGGACCTTGACATTTATTTGTTCACATACAATCTGTAACTTTTATTACACCCCTATGATGATTATGTGGAGTTATAATATAACTTATTATTCTGGGACATGGTCCACGTCCTAATCTGCTCACATTCAGCCTGTATAACTCCTCAGTTCCACCACACTATCCTGTCAAACAGTTTCAAATGTTGTTATCTCTTGCTCCTAACCTAGCTGATTCTGTCATGGACATAAATCTGGTTGCCTCTGATGACCTCCTGGTTGTATGGATTTCATCTCTTCCTACTGGGTTGATTGTTTCCATGCTGTACAGTTGCATTCCTCGTGGCACTTCTGCTCCTCACTGGCTTGCAGAAGGTGCTCTGCTCCCTTAGTATTACCTTTGCCCAGTTGGCTGACAAGAAGAAGTGTTTTTCTTGTTCCTCATGTCCTCCTCTGCCTCCTGGCAGTCTCCTGCTAAAGCAGACCAGGGTGATGATGTCAGTACCCATTCCTTGTTATAGCAACTGCTCTCACTGGTGCTCCTCTGCTGGTATGGCAGACTTGCACCTGGTCTTCACCCTGTCGATCCCAGTTCAACCCAGCCATCTGTTTTCTCACCTCTCCTCCTCTCTCTGCCCCTGTCATTCCCTTTGGTTTTCCTCTCACTTCTCAGCCTGTCATTTCTCTCCATCTTTTCTTCCTGCCCTGTTCTACCTTCCATAACCTGGCCCCACCTCATCCTTCCCTGCCTCTTATCATCTAAATCCCCACCCCCTTGTTTTCCAGCCCCTTCCCATTTAATCTAAGCCCCTTCCCACCCTGTTGCTCTTTTTTGCCCTCTGTTTTCTCTGCAGGTGTCTTCCTCCCCAAGAATCTCTGCCAAAAGATCCTGCAAGGTGAGGATTTGAACCTTTCCTTCCTGCTGCACCCTTCCACTGCTCCTGCAGCTCAGCATACTATCAACATAGGGGATGTGCCTCTGAATCCTATGTCTCTGGGATCCTCATGGTCTCTGGATCCCAGTTTCCTTATGCCTGTACTTGGACATCCTGAGCTCCATCTATCCTACCTCTTCATTATGCTGGATTCTGTGATGCACTTTGATGGTTTGGGTATTCTTGATTACTGCCATTTTTTTATTATTGTTCTCCTCACATGCTACAGCCCAACTGCAGCAGTGGAACATTTCCACTTACTGGGGGGCTCTGGATCTGAAACTTAATTGCAGGATTTCTGCTGGTTGTGCTGTGCTTTCCTGCAAGCTCTGTGGAAATCCCTCCCACACTGCCTTGACCTACTCACTCATGGCACCCTTCGGCCGAGGTCCAGACTGATGGCCTTGTAAGAATGTTTTTTTAACTTAAGGTTAGGTTTAGGGTTAGGCTAAGTTAGGGTTTAGGGTTAGGGGTAGTGTTAGGCATTAGGTTTGGTGTAAGGGTTAAGTTAGGGTTAGGGTTTGTGTTAGGAGTAGGGTTAGGGTTGAGACAGTTTAGGGTTAAGGTTAGGGATAGGGTTAAGCTTAGTTAGGGTTAGGGTTAATGCTAGGGTAAAGTTTAAGTGAGGGTTAGGTTAGGGATAGGGTTAGGTTAGGGTTACAATTGGGATAGGTGTTAGGGTTAGGGTTAGGGGTTAAAGTTAAGGTTGAGGGTAGGTTAGGTTTAGGGTTAGAGTTAGTTAAGGTTAGGGTTAGGTTAGGGTTAGTTAGGTTTAGGGTTTGGATTAGTTAAGGCTTTGGTTAGGGTTAGGGATAGGGTTAGGGTTAATGTTAGAGTTAGGGTTAGGGTTAAGGCTAGGGTTAGGTTTATGGGTAGGGTTAGGGTTAGGGCTAGGGTTAGGGTTACGGTTNGCTAGGGTTAGGTTTATGGGTAGGGTTAGGGTTAGGGCTAGGGTTAGGGTTACGGTTAAGGCTTGGGTGAGGGTTAGCGTTAGGGTTAGTGTTAATGCTAGAGTTAGGGTTAGGGTTGAGGCTAGGGTTAGGGTTGGGGTTAACGCTAGGGTTAGGCTTAGGGTTAGGGTTGAGGACAGGGTTAGGGTTACGGTTAATGCAAGCATTAGGGTTAGGGTTAAGGCAAGAGTTAGGGTTAAGGCTAGGCCTAGAGATAGGGTTAGGGTTAGGGTTAAGGCAAGGGTTAGGGTTACGGTTAGGGTTAGGGTTAGGGCGAGGATTAGGGTTAGGGATAGGGTTAGCGATAGGGTTAGTGTTAATGCTAGTGTTAGGGTTATGGTTGAGGCCAGAGTTAAGGTTAGGGTTAGGGTTAATGCTAGGGTTAGGGTTAGGGTTGAGGATAGGGTTAGGGTTAGGGTATCGCCTAGGGTTAAGGTTAGGGTTAGGGTTAAGGCTAGGTTAAGGGTTAGGGTTAGGGTTAGGGCTGGGGTTAGAGTTAGGGTTAGGGTTGAGGATAGGGTTGGGTTAGGGTTAGGGCTGGGGTTACAATTAGGGTTAGGGTTAGGGTTAGAAATAGGGTTAATGTTAGCGTTAGGGTTAGGGTTGAGGCTAGATTTAGGGTAAGGGTTAGGGTTAGGTTTAATGCTAGAGTTAGGGTTAATGCTAGGGTTAGGGTGAGGGTTGAGGATAGGGTTAGGGCTAGGGCTAGGGTTAGGTTTAGTGTTAGGGTTAAGGCTAGGGTGAGGGTTAGGGTTAGGGTAATGGCTAGGGTTAGGGTTAGGGTTAGGGTTAATGCAAGTGTTAGGGTTAGGGTTGAGGCGAGAGTTAGGGTTAGGGTTAGGGTTAGGGCTAGTGTTAGGGTTAGTGTTAGGGTTAAGGCTAGGGTTAGGGTTAGTGTTAGGGTTAGGGTTAATGCTAGGGTTAGGGTTAATGCTAGGGTTAGGGTTAGGGTTAGGGTAAGGTTTAGGGTTAGGGTTAGGGTTAGGGCTAGGGTTAGGGTTAGGGTTAGGGTTAGGCTTAGGGTTAGGGCTAGGGTTAGGGTTAGGGTTAAGACTAGGGTTAGGCTTAGGGTTAGGTAAGGGTTAGGGCTAGGGTTAGGTTTGAGGATAAGGTTAGGGTTAGGGTTAGGGTTAATGCAAGTGTTATGGTTAGAGTTGAGGCTAGAGTTAGGGTTAGGATTAGGGATCAGGATAGGGTTAGGGTTAGGGTTTGGGCTAGGTTTAGGGTTAGGGTTAAGGCTAGGGTTAGTCTTAGGGTTAGGGTTAGGGTTAGGGCTAGGGTTAGGCTGAGGGTTAGGGTTAGGGCTAGGGTTAGGGTTGAGGATAGGGATAGGATTAGGGTTAGGGTTAATGCTAGGGTTAGGGATGCAATTAGGGTAAGGGTTATGGCTAAGGTTAGGTTTAGAGTTAGGGTTAGGGTTAGAGTTTGGGTTAGGGTTATGGCTTGGGTTAGAGATAGGCTTAATGCTAGGGTTAGGCTTAGGGTTAGGATTAATGCAAGGGTTGTGGATAGGGTTCAGGATAGAGTTAGGTTTAGGGTTAGGGTTAGGGTAAGGGTTATGGCTAGGGTTAGGGTTAGGCTTAATGCTAGGGTTTGCGTTAGGGTTAGGGTTAAAGCAAGTGTTAGGCTTATGGTTGAGGGTTGAGGGTTGAGGCTAGAGTTAGGGTTAGGGTTAGGGCTAGGGTTAGGGTTAGGGCTAGGGTTAGGGTTAGGGTTAAGGTTAATACTAGTGTTAGGGTTAGGGTTGAAGCTAGATTTAGGGTTAGGGTTAGGGTTAGGGTTAATGCAAGACTTAGGCTTAGGGTTAGGGTTAATGCTAGGGTTAGGGGTAGGGTTAGGGATAGGGTTAGGTTTAAGTTTAGGGTTAGGTTTAGGGTTAGGGTTAGAGTAAGGGTTAGGGTTATGGATAGGGTTAGGGTTGGCTTAATGCTAGGGTTAGGGTTAGGGTTAGGGCTAGGGCTAGGGTTAGGGTTAGGGTTAGGGCTAGGGTTAGGGTTAGGGTTAGGGTTAAGGCTAGGGTTAGGGTTAGAGTTAGGCTTAGGGTTAGGGTTAGGGTTACGGTTAAGGTTAGGGTTAGGGTTAGGGTTAATGCTAGGGATTGGGTTAGGGTTGAGGGTAGATTTAGGGTTAGTGTTAGGGTTAGAGTTAAAGTAAGAGTTAGGTTTAGGATTAGGGTTAATGCTAGGGTTAGGATTAGGGTTGGGATTAAGGCTAGGGTTAGGTTTAGGGTTAGGGTTAGGGTTAGGGTAAGGGTTAGGGTTAGGGTTATGGCTAAGGTTAGGGTTAGGCTTAATGCTAGGGTTAGGGTTAGGGTTAGTGTTAGGGCTAGGGTTAGGGTTAGGGTTAGGGCTAGGGTTAGGGTTAGGGCTAGGGTTAGGGTTAGGGTTACGGTTACAGGTTAGGGTTAGGGTTAGCGTTAGGGTTAATGCTAGGGTTAGGGTTAGGGTTAGGATTAGGGTTGAGGATAGGGTGAGGGTTATGGTTAGAGATAATGCTTGGGTTAGTGTTAGGGTTAGGGCTAGGGCTAGGGTTAGGGTTAGGGTTAAGGCTAGAGTTAGGGTTAGGGTTAGGGTTAGGGTTAGTATTAGTTCTAGGGATAGATTTAGGGTTAGGGTTACGGTTAAGGCTAGGGTTAGGGTTAGGGTTAGGGTTAGGGTTAATGCTAGGGTTAGGTTTAGGGTTAAAGCTAGGTTTAGGGTTAGGATTAGGGTCATGGCTAGGGTTAAGGTTAGGGTTAGGGTTAATTCTAGTGGTAGGGTTAGGGTTGAGCCTAGATTTAGGGTTAGGGTTAGGGTTAGAGTTATGGTTAGGGTTACGGTTACGGGTTAAGGCTAGCATTAGGGTTAGGGTAAGGGCTAGGGTTAGGTGTAGGGTTAGGGTTAAGGCTAGGGTTAGGGATAGGGTTAGGGTTAGTGTTAGGGTTGGGGTTAATGCTAGGGTTAGGGTTAGGGTTAAGGCTACATTTAGGGTTAGGGTTAGGGTTAGTGTTAGGGCTAGGGTTAGGGTTAGGGTTAGGGCTAGGGTTAGGGTTAGGGTTAAGGCTAGGGTTAGGGTTAGGGCTAGGGCTAGGGTTAGGGTTAGGGTTACGGTTACAGGTTAGGGTTAGGGTTAGCATTAGGGTTAATGCTAGGGTTAGGGTTAGGGTTAGGATTAGGGTTGAGGATAGGGTGAGGGTTAGGGTTAGAGATAATGCTTGGGTTAGGGTTAGGGTTAGTTCTAGGGTTAGATTTAGGGTTAGGGTTACGGTTAAGGCTAGGGTTAGGGTTAGGATTAGGGTTAGGGTTATGGGTAGGGTTAAGGTTAGGGTTAGGGTTAATGCTAGTGGTAGGGTTAGGGTTGAGCCTAGAGTTAGGGTTAGGGTTAGGGTTAGAGTTAGGGTTAGGGTTATGGTTACGGGTTAAGGCTAGCATTAGGGTTAGGGTAAGGGCTAGGGTTAGGTGTAGGGTTAGGGTTAAGGCTAGGGTTAGGGATAGGGTTAGGGTTAGTGTTAGGGTTAGGGTTATTGCTAGGGTTAGAGTTAGGGTCAGGGTTAGTTTTAGGGCTAGGGTTAGGGTTAGGGTTATGGCTAGGGTTAGGGTTAGGTTTAGGGTTATGGCTAGGGTTAGGGTTAGGGTTAGGGTTATTGTTAGTGGTAGGGTTAGGGTTGAGCCTAGAGTTAGGGTTAGGGTTAGGGTTAGGGCTAGGGTTAGAGTTAGGGTTAGGGTTACGGTTACGGGTTAAGGTTAGCGTTAAGGTTAGGGTAAGGGCTAGGGTTAGGTGTAGGGTTAGGGTTATGGCTAGGGTTGGGGTTAGGGTTAGGGTTAATGCTAGTTTTAGGGTTAGGGTTGAGGATAGAGTTAGGGTTAGGGCTAGTGTTAGGGTTAATGTTAGGGTTACGGTTCAGGCTAGAGTTAGGGTTAGTGTTAGGGTTAATGCTAGGGTTAGGCTTAGGGTTACGGTTAGGGATACGGTTGAGGATAGGGTTA